>JAPYYM010003060.1:0-11582 GCA_028534135.1 Potos flavus
GGCAGGGGACCAGGCGTTGGGAATGCTACCATCAGGTCTCAGAGGGGCTGCGGTTCCAGATGCATCTTCCTCCAGTACATTCCCCCGTGCTACGGTGAATTCCACCACAAAATTTGATTGCTGTTGTCCTTACTTCCATTCCAAGAGGCTCTTTGCTCCATGTGCAGAAGCAGCTAATTGGATTGGCACTGTTTACTGGTCAGGTACACAGTAAGGTTGAGAAGCAGAAGTGGGGATTCTGGGGAATGGTTTTAAATTGTTCCCTCGTCGATGGAGAACTTGGTGTTTGTGCTTTTATGAAAAAGAACTCAAGAGTCTGTCCGTTTTGCCTCTTTTGAATAGAGCCCAAATGGACCACCTTCTGTTGAGTTCTATTCCATAGAAAATATTTTTAGTACATTTAGCAAAGAGTTTATATGTTTTTAAATGTACAACTGTTAACATCAGAGAATGTTTTACCTTATTTAAAGACTTCTGAATGAATGTAGTGTGATTTGTTTTTGATGCTTAAGCATTTATCATTTGAACTTCTTTTCAGACTACCATTCTGTTTGGAAATTATTCCCGAGTAATATGAATTTAACATTTGAATTCTGTTTTTGTTCCTCAGTTCAGAAAAATACTCAGTATGTCCTGGTGTTTGATGCATTTGTCATTGTGATTTGCTTGGCATCTCTTATTCTGTGCACAAGATCCATTGTTCTAGCTCTCAGGTTACGCAAGGTAAGTGTGTGTTCAAGGATTCTCGCTCCCTTCTTGGCCTCCGCCCTGTTTGTCCAGACAGTAGACCCTTGACGTTGGGTCATCCTGCCCTTTCTGGATCTCTCAACTAGATTGGATTCCTTTGAATAATTGCCCCCCTATAAGGCATTAATCAACCTGAGGTGTAGAGGGTGAGTAAAGGCTCCTGGCATGTCAGGTGGGATCAGACAATTATCCCGCTTGAAACTGAGCTACTAGGCACAAGTGCACAATGGTGAACTCTCAAGCTTTTGAATGTTTCCAGAATAAACGAGACCCTTTTAAATTCAGGAGTGATCCTAAGAACAGGGTAATAGCATGTGTGGGTTTCATCTTTTGTCTTCGAATCAGAGTTCATTTTGACAGAGAGGCATGGTAAATGGGTTATAATGAAGCATGAAATACTTTATTCTATTTTTATAAATAGTTTAAAAATTCTCTCCTGAGTTTCATTTTACCTTTTTACCCTCCGAGTTCTTGTGAATTTATACTTCGGCTTCCCACAAATCTTATTCTGGTTTGTGGCATGTGAGTAAATGCAGACTGGGGTCAGGAGAAATAGGAAGTCATCTGTTGTGGATACCATTTGTGGAGGAAGAAAATAGTCTACACTCTAGTTTTCTTATTCTTGACCTTTGTTGACTTATTTTGTAAATATCCACTTCTTCTGCCTGTCCCCCAAGCCTCTTGACATTCTGAATCCAAGGTCAGGGTCCTGGGCCTGCCAGAGTTAGGGGCCACCATTGGGAGTCACACTGACTCCCACCATCAGGAACACACATTCTGGAGCCAGGCTGCTGGGTCCAGACCGTGGCCTAGCCTCTCTGTGCCTCAGTTCCCTCTTCTGGAGATAGGCCTCATCCATAGGGTTGTCGGATTGAATGAGTTGATGATGGGTAAAATATTGGGAACGTCCTGAGTGTTATCTATTAGGAGTCTCTTGGTGTTAGAGCATAAGCCTTTGATGTGTGAGTTAGCTTAGCAGGTACTGGAATGCTTACTTATAGCTGCGGTAGGTTATGGGAGAGAGTGGGGGCCATAACCGCCACCCTTGAAGTGGATCTATCCAGTTGGGAAGGGTAACGCCGTATCACTTTACAGGCAAGAGCACTGTGCGCCTGTCTTCTCCTTCCAGAGGGCAGTGTAATTTGTAAGAAATGCTTTTTAAAATGTTTGCTGCAGAGATTTCTAAATTTCTTCCTGGAGAAGTACAAGCGACGAGTGTGTAATGCTGACCAGTGGGAGTTCATCAATGGATGGTATGTCCTGGTGATTATCAGCGACCTAATGACAGTAATTGGATCCATATTAAAAATGGAAATTAAAGCAAAGGTGAGGGGCAACGCATTTTAATCTTCTATTCTTTCCATGCTCTGGGTGACCCCAGGTGCTTTGAGATATAAAATCTTATGGAGACTACCTGGAGTCTCTTGTTTTCTCTTTTCTCACAACCATATAACCGAAGCTTCCTCTGACTTCATTCCTCATCAAGGCAACATGAGAAAGCCATTGTTGTGTGGAAGGTGACATTCCTGTGAGTCTCCCCCAGGAGACTCAGCAGCACCTTCAGAATAGGAACTGAAGTTTGAGAAGATTGGCAGTTTGGGTGGGCTTCATTTTTTTTTTAAGTTGCAGAAGCAGCAGCTGGCCCACAGACCAATCATGTCAGGAGCCAGTAGTGACCCTCTAGGAAGATGGGTGCTCTCGGAGGGGAGTGAGGGCAGGAGTGTTGAGTGACCACCAAGCACCTGACACTCACCTCCCGTGCCTCCCTCCACTCTGACTACTCTGGCTCCCTTCAGGCTATCTTCCTCTTTGGCCTGGATGCTACGACAGTCTCCTCATTGGCTTTCCCGCCTTCCACCTTCTATGCCTCAGAGCCATCCACACCACTGTCAGACTCCTTTTTCTCAAAGTATCGAAACCCTCTCTGCCTCACTGGGATGAAGTGGCCTCCCTTCAGCGTGGCTTCTGGGGTCCTCCTCCTCTTGGTCTGCTTCCCTCCCTGTCCTAGCTCTCCTGGATCCATCAGTATTCCCTCCAGGACATCCTGCCCGCCCTTGGCCTTGGGCCTTTGTTCAGCCTTTGTCCGGTGACCTGCAGTGCCCCGTCCCAGCCTGTCCTCCAGGCCCAGCTCCATTCTGGAGTCACACTGTGGAAAACGCTCTGTGACAAGCCGGGCGTTGTGGCTCTTGTCGCACTTAGCATTTTAAGTTAGAGCTGTGTTTTTGTGTGTTTGTCTCCCCAGTGAGACCTAGAAGTCTTTGAGAGCAGGCACTGGGTTGGCAAATCCTGTTGGAGCTTTTTTTCAAAAATAGCTCAGTGGTATTGTTTGGTATTTACCAAGCACTATGACTTTAAATTCTTTAATGCCTAGGTCAGTAGTGAAGGCAATTTCTCTTTCAGGATATTGTTTGGACAGAAACTCAATTCAACCAATTCAAATACAAAGAGGAAATGAGAAACACATTTGGAATTGGGCTATTTTCTTCTTCAGTTTACAGCCCTTGGTGTCACCTGAGAGAGGCAGGCAGTCATTCTTTCCCAAGTCCATTTTTTTCAATGTAAAGTGAGATTAATAAGCTGAGTGGCGTGGAATGTTTTGCTCACGTCTATTTTTTCATTCCTTAGAACCTCACAAATTACGACCTGTGCAGCATCTTGCTCGGAACGTCTACGCTCTTTGTCTGGGTTGGCGTCATCAGATACCTGGGGTACTTCCAAGCATATAATGTAAGCAGGTGGCGTTGGGTAGGGCACGGGGACTGAGACTCATTTCTTCACTGGGTCCTAGTAAGCCACTGCTTAATTTCCCTCATTCTGTTGATTTTTATTTCAGGTGCTCATTTTAACAATGCAAGCCTCACTGCCCAAAGTTCTTCGCTTCTGCGCTTGTGCTGGTATGATCTACCTGGGCTACACGTTCTGTGGCTGGATTGTCTTAGGACCGTATCACGACAAGGTGTGTAGCCCCCATTCTTCCTGCTGCACCTCAGGCACTCAGGGCCAAGAGGGACCCCCGCGCTGCCCTGCTTCCCACTTGGCTCCAACAGGTGCCCTCGATGTCAGTTAAGATGTACCTTCGCATTGGTTTTCTTTGCCTTTTCGGGACATTGCAGTGACTTCAGGATATTGAACCAAGAACTGTAGAGCTGGAAGGAGAGGATACATTTCCTAGTTGTCTGGGACCGGCTTCAGGGGGGGCATAGTAGCCCAGCCGATCACCAGCTAAGAACTGTCTGGACACGAGATCAGTGTATTAAAAATGAAAATTAAATGAGGAAAATTGTTTCAGTATCCTCACGTAAAGTATTAGGGTTTTCATCCACATTAATTGAGGAGAATGAAGGTAGACAGAGACTGCCCGGAAGGACCATCTTAGGTCTGTGATTACAACGATAACACATGTCGTCTTTGCAGGTGGTTTTGATTACAGTGTCATCTTCGTGCCTTTATTAAAGATCAGTATCTGAATTCTAGACTGTTACGGGGCTTCGGCCAGCAGCAGCATCTCAGGGACATCAAAGTTACATTCAGATGTTCTTGTTTTAAGACGATAAATTTGATTGATAGATGCCTCAGGAAATGGAATTCTGTAGGCCTTGTTTTCAAACCAGAAAAAAGTGAAAGGAATTACTGCATCTTATCGTTTTCTTCCATGGGCCCCAGGCAGCTGGAGCAACAGAAACAACACGATGAACAATGATAACTGCTGTCCACTTGATGCTTGTATGTTAGGTACCATGCTAAGCATGGCTGTCTTATTTAATCCCTACGGCCCAGGGGACTGTTATCGTGCCTTAGGTTTTCTGTAAGGAGAAAAGAGGTAAACATGCAAAGGATGATGTCGAAGCTTACAGAACAGCTCAGCCTTAAGTTTTGAGGTTGCACTTGATAGTTGCACTAAACAAAACATATAATCAAATCCGGTTTGCAAACTACTCACAGAAAGTGAGCAGTCCACAAGGTTCCAGCTTTCTGTGTTCTCATACTAAAATAAATCCTAGTAACTTGACGCACAGGCAGGTTTTCTCCTCTGTAAGTGTTACATTTAACATGTCCAAAGAGAATTACTGTATAATTAAAGTGACAATCCCTGGGTTAATAGTAAATCTTGATAATCTTATTGCTCTTCCATTTCCATGCCACTGCTTTAAAGGTGACTCATGAGTAAAAATTGTGCTTTGCTATAATCTCTCTGATCTGGAGAACTTACTGTTTTAGTGCCCAGGAAAATTTACATTTTCTTCCTTGCTTGCCTACCGCTCTGAATGCTTCTCCACATTTTTGCCACTAGAGGGCAGTGTTGCACCGTGTGGCTTAAATACTGAGCCTAAGACTTTCTCCTTCAATTCACTGGCTCCAAGGACTCAGGATGAGTGCTTGTCTCCTTTGCCCTCCATCTCCCCTACCCCATCATTATTCCGGAAGGTGATCAGATAATGTTGCTTGAATTTTACTGAGAGAGCTACATTCTCAAGCATCATATGCTAATAGATGTAGTGCCCAAATTTTCTACGTCTTGCTATGTCAACCCTCCCGGCAGCCCCGTGGGGAAATACTATATTTCTTTTACCGAAAATAAGGTTCTTAATATGTTAGATAGTTTTCTCGAGGTTACACAGCTAGTAAACAGCAGAGATAGGATTTACGCCCAGGTTTGTCTGACCCCAATACACATGCTTTGATCAATACCCTGCAGGGGTTTTCTTGGTATTATCTAAAACAGATCCTTACAAACGAGCATTTAGTTTGATCTTTGAATAGATAAACTGTGAGAGGAGAGCTGTGTAATCAGTCTTATTTCCCTCAATGTGTCAACCTTGAAGAAAACGGCGTTATTCGTTTTGTGGGTCTGAGCGTGTTTTCATACGTTGGTTCTGTCCTTTTCAGAATCCAGGCGAGATTGGGGTGCTCTGGAAAACACTGGAATATAAATACGAGAGCTCCAGAGGAGAGCCACATATGTCCTTTCACATTTTCTAGGAGCCACATTAAGAAAAGAAACAGATGAAGTGATTTAAATTATGTATTTATTTAATCCAATATATCCAAAATATTAATGTATTACTTTAGCAGGTACTCAATATAAAACATCGAGAGACTCTCCATTCCTCCTCCCCCTTTTTTTGGTGCTTGGGAATCTGGTGTGTATCTTCTGATAGCAGCTCTCAGCGTGAACTAGCTGCTGTCTATCAGACGCTCAGTCATCACATGTAGCTAGCGGCTGCCGCTTTGCACATGGCGCCTCTTGAGTTGTAGCTCCCGCTCGGTGCCAGCCCTCCGTTTCTCCCCCAGAGGAGCAGAGCGATAAGGCTTGTCTCCAGGGCTGAGTGACAGGTCTATTGATGGCATCTATCTTTCATCTCTAGCCGGACTGATATATTGGGGCAATGCATAGTCGAATTAATGCAGCGGATGCCTTAGTCAGTGGAGGCAGAAAACCTTCCGTCTGGTTCTGGGACTTTTGTGCTTTTCTTCTCTATTTTCCTGCTGCTGCTTCTTGGACTCTGAAGTTTAAAATGTGGACTGCCCCCTGCACCCCTTCCCCTGTGAATTAATCCAAACCGTCAAAATTTTTAGATTCTGTCAGCATCTGTTGAATCAGAAGACCCTCAGAATGACCTGAGATCTTGAAAAGCCAGGCACCATGGCAAGCATTTTCTAGGACTTCTAAAATATAGCAACCTTGGGTGTGGAAGCGAACTCTTCCTTTAAACAAAACACTCTAAGGGGCGCCTGGGTGGTTCAGTTGTTAAGCGTCTGTCTGCCTTCAGCTTAGGTCATGATCCCAGGGTCCTGGGATCGAGACCCACATCAGGCTCCCTGCTCAGTGGGAAGCCTACTTCTCCCTCTCCCACTCCCTCTGCCTGTCTTCCCTCTCTCGCTGTGTCTCTCTCTGTCAAATAAATAAATAAAATCTTAAAAAAAAACACCACATTCTAAGAGGAGGTATTGGGAAAACGAGATTCACACCGCAGTTTGATTGGCAGCAGGACTCCCATATTTTAGCTTCCTGCTTTCCCGTCAGACATTGGATTTCGGTGGTTCAGCTGAAAGGGAGTAAAGGTACCAGTGTCCTGCCAACGCTGATCCCAGCGCTCATGGACTTTGGCATGGCGCCCTTTCAAAATGTCTGGGCACAGAGGACTAGAGACTGTTGGTGTTTAATAATTCAAGATGAGGGTTGGAAGAACATTATTCTAATGTGCCTCTTCCATTTCCAGAGGACTTTTTCACTGTGAAGAATAAATCAGTCTTACCTTGTCCTCATTTTACAAACGACAAGACCAAGCCGTTGAAAAATCCTTGGACTTTGCTGATGGCCTGGGTAGAAGTTGGGCAGAATTCACATGACATCTTCACGCTTTTAAGACTTCTCTTTGTAAACCAAGCTCCTCTCTTATTCAAAAAAACGGTTAGCCAGCTACAATATTTCACCCTAATGTTGCATGAGATTCTCAGTACCAGCTCTTGAAGCAAATTTTTATGTCATTCTCCATAATAAGCCACCATAGGTTATGTGTTCATTCAAATGAAAGTTCTTTGTGGCTCAATCACAAAGTGATTGTGGAACAAATGCTCGAGTTCTCACTCTGGTCCCATAGAACCTAGGGGAACTCTTTATGGAAATGACCATTTATTATTGTAAGTATACACCAAGTCCTGTCGGGTTCTTCTAGATTGAGTTCACTGAGTGACTATGGCTCCTTGCTCTTTGCATTCCCCATGTCCAGCATGGCGTGTAGAATGTGGTAGAAGCTTAGCAAGTGTTTTAATGAACAAAAAACAGAGAGACAGTAGCACCTGCTTTTTAGGGGCTTACAACCTCCTAAGAACCATTGCAATTCCCTCTAAATGTAGTACTTCTAGACCGGAAGCCCATGAGGCTCTTCTTCCCCTTACCTTATTGGGTATTATTAAAGTTCACTCCTACTGTGGATTTTGGCCACCAACACTGACCATGTGGTTCACAGCCACTTCTTGTACAAAATGGCAAGCTGTGTACCACTTACTTTATTGGGTCTCTTAAACTTCTGGTGAGTTAAAATAAATCTCATGTGCACAGAGGAGAGGGAGTTACAGTGGTTGTAAATAACATTAACATTGCGGCAGGTGTCACATCTAGGCTGATAAAAGTAACTGCATGAGAGACTGAGGATACGTACTCACCAGGTGCCTATTTGCCCTTTTGGAACCCGAAGCACAGACTGTTACGGGTCCTTGAAACTAAAGAAAGGACTTGACCAGATTCCAAAAGAATTATTAATGGTTCCGACAGAGTTGTAATTCACGTCCATAGAAACCAGCTTTGATTTCATTGTCTTAAAGCTGGGAGGGACGGAAAATTTTTACTCCGAGAACTGCCTGTCTTATTTTTAAATAATCTGCATATTGTTCAGTGGACGCTCCCGTGGATGTTCCTTCCAGATCTCTGGGGAGACCAACTTTAGAGCTTTTCAGAGTTGTTGCTGATGTGCTGAAGGCATGGGCATGATCTCTGTTGGGGCTACATTTGTGTATTCTCCCTTGGTCACAGGCTTTACCCTGTGGGTTCAGTCACGGAGGAGGGAGGTTAGGACATGGCGTGCGTTATCTAGTTGGGGTATGGGGAAGCGTATAAACCAATTAGAAGACAAGCTAGTGGTTTCCTCGGTGGTTCTTACTGATCCAGGGAAGGGACTAGAGCTGCCGGGGCAGTCTGGCTTGAAGTTGGCTTTGAAGGAGCCCTTCAACGTTGGCTTAATGGGACACACGGACGGGGTGGGAGAGGAGGAGGGGGAGGAAGACATCGCATCAGGTGAAGAGAACACATCCATGAGGAAAAGAGAAAGAAGGGCCTGGTGTGTGGGCGAGACAGGAACAGGACGCTGATATTGGCAATGAGGAGAGGGGAAGAGGCCATGTGAAGAAGAAACGTATCCCAACCTCCTTGGTTGGGATTTTCACTTTGCATCCTAGCTTTGTATATTCTTAAGTAAGGAAAATGACCCGAAGGCTATGTTGAATGAAGTTTAGATTTTCCAGAAGTTTGGACTGCAGAATGAAGAGGTTGAAGTAAAGACTTGCTTGGAGGTTTCCATAATAATCTGGGTGTAAGTGCTGACGTAGGAGCAGATCAGAAAAACATCCTAGGAGCAGACAGACCTTACAAGATTGAAGACAGGGGAAGACTAATCAATTCGACCCGTAGTGTTAAGTACTTGATTATTTTGGAGTAAATGTTTCTTTGCTAAGAGACTGAAGTCACTGACAGAAATAGGGAATTAAAGGGAAAGGCCAATTTCCAGGTCAGGGGGTGGGAGGTTTTGCCTTGTGACATATGAAATAGTACCACCACCTCTGAGTGGAGGCGCCCTGTAGACATTGGTCAGGGTCGGGGCTATCCCCCAGAGCCACGTGCACTCCGAGGACACGTGGACCTCATGCTCGGGACAGAATCAGGTTCAAAACTCTACACTAACGTGTCCCAACGTGTTTGAAAATTGCATTGTCTTTGGCCTCTTAGGTCATTATTGTTCCTTAGATAGAAGCTCTCACATTCCACTAATCTTTAGCCCTCTGGCCCTGGAGACATCCCTTTATTAAGCACCTGCTGTTTGTTGTTAGTTGCCATGGCAATAGTTTGTCAACCAGTTTGACAGGTTGGCTGCCTGTGGGGTTCCAGTGGGATTCCCCACTGCGCTCGCTCAGCTCCTGAACCTCCCACTAACTGCCTCATAGCAGCGTTTCTCCCCGGCACCTCAGACTTGCCTCACCGAAAACAGAGTCCCCTAAGTGTGTCTGTCCCTTCCCAGACTTATCTTCATTTCTGCTTCCTCCTCCTCCCAGTCTCTCCAGGATTCCTTGCAACCCCGGGCTCCTGCACTCCCCTCTCCCTGGCCTCCCTGCCCCTAGGCTTTGCTCATTCCAGATCTTCCAGTGCCCTGGTTACCTTTAAGGAACACAGATCAGATCATGTCACTGCGGCATGAGGCATGAAGCGTTTTCCTGATTTCAAGTGATGGCCTCTACTAGTTCGAAGTGCGGAAAAGACCACAGGGGCCCTTGGGCAAGGCATAGACGCGCCTCTCCAGCCACTGCCCAGGCTGCACGCTGTGTTTCTCCTATGTTCCCTGAGTAAATCCTCCCCTTTCTCCTCTCACTGGTGAATGACTCCTCCTTCAGGCCCTAGCTCTGAGGGTCGCTCTTCCTTACACAGCGCCCCCTAGCTGTACCACAGGGCGTTACGTGTCTAGGTTATGGCCTGCCCACCCTTAGCAGGGGATTTTAAGGATTTTATTTATTTATTTGACAGAGAGGGATCACAAGCAGGCAGAGAGGCAGGCAGAGGGGGGGGGGGGAAGCAGGCTCCCCGCTGAGCAGAGAGCCCCGTGCGGGGCTCGATCCCAGGACCCTGAGATCACGACCTGAGCCGAAGGCAGAGGCTTAACCCACTGAGCCACCCAGGAGCCCCTGAAATCTTAAGTTTTTAATGTGCTGAAATTACCCGGACTGACGGTTGGAAAGGCTGAGGTAAAACCCTCCACGTGGCAAAACTTTCTTGAGCCTGTGCTGTGTCGCAGCCGCTTCCCTGTCTACTGCTTGTAGGGCACAGCAGCCGCTGTTCTTCCAGAAAGCGGTCTGGCAGAGGAGACCCAGTAACAGGAAAAAACACTGTGCTGAGAAATGTTTATTACATTGTCTTTTATTATTGCAGACATTATCAGGATGTCTAGCCAGAGGGAAATCATTAAGTTTGACATCCAAGGAATGATCTCTTATATTAAAAAAAAAAAAAAAAGAGGCGTTCTAAGTGTGAGTAACATAAGAAAATGTTCAGTAGAAAAAAAAATCAGGATCCAAAACCGTTAGACGATACAACCACAAAGATACACAAAGTGCAAAGGAAAAAAACTGAGGAAAATATCAAGAGATTATCTTTGTAAGCACAGTTTTTTTTTTAAGATTTATTTATTTATTAGATACAGTGTAAGCAGGGGGAGGGGCGAAGGGAGAGGGAGACAAGCGGACTCCCGGCTGAGCAAGGAGCCTGACAAGGGGCTTGATGTCAGGACCTTGAAATCAAGACCTGAGCCAAAATCAAGTCAGACACTTAACTGAATGAGCCACCTAGGCACCCTGAGGAGAGTTTTAAATAGTGTTTCTTATTGTGGTATATTCTAGATGGTTTTTTTTTAAAGATTTTATTTATTTATTTGAGAGAGAGAAAGCACGAGTAGGGGGAGGGCCAGAGGGAGAAGCAGGCTTCCCACTGAGCAGGGAGCCTGACTCGGCTCCATCCCAGGACCCGGGGATCATGACCTCAGCCAAAAGCAGACACTTAACTGAGGGAGCCACCCAGTCTCCCCTAAAATTCATTTTAAAACATATAGAACAGGGGCACCTGGGTGGCTCAGTCATTAAGTGTCTGCCTTCGGCTCAGGTCATGATCCCGGGGTCCTGGGATCGAGCCCCGCCTCGGGCTCCCTGCTCAGTGGGGAGCGTACTTGTCGCTCTGCCCCTCCCCCTACTTGCGTTTTCTCTCTCTCTCTCTCAGATAAATAAAATCTTTAAACAAATAAAATGAATGTTAATAATAGAGACAACAACAACAAAATAAGCTAACTAGATACTTCTCTGCTTTTTTGGATCATATCTCTTAAAAACTAATTTCGATTTCCCCCCTACAGTTTGAAGATCTGAACACAGTTGCCGAGTGTCTGTTTTCTCTAGTCAACGGCGATGACATGTTTGCGACCTTTGCTCAAATCCAGCAGAAGAGCATCTTGGTGTGGCTATTCAGCCGCCTGTATTTGTACTCCTTCATCAGCCTTTTCATATATATGATCCTCAGCCTG
>JAPYYM010003061.1:0-11582 GCA_028534135.1 Potos flavus
AGAGAGGGAGAAGCAGGCTCCCTCCTGAGCAGAGAGCCCGATGAGGGGCTCAGTCCCAGGACCCTGAGATCATGACCTGAGCCGAAGGCAGAGGCTTTAACCCACTGAGCTACCCAGGTGCCCCAATGTCATATTTCTTTTTGACGGTTTAAATAAGAATTCAAATAAAGTACACATATTGCGATTGGTTGACATGCCTCAAATTTCTTTCACCTTTTTTGCTTCCTTTGCCATTTATTTGTTGAGGAAACTAGGTTATTTGTCCTGTGGCTTGTTTTCCTTTGCCATTTATTTGTTGAGGAAACTAGGTTATTTGTCCTGTGGAATGTTCATTGTATTTTTGTTCATTGTATTTCCATAGTATAAACATCTTCCTCTACCTTCTAGATTTCCCATAAAATACACATTCAATTTAGATCAAACTCCAGTTCAATTTTGGGAATGGGGACGTGGACTTCTTTATAGGCAGTGATTGATGATCAATACTTTGATCAAATAAGCTAATTATGGGTTACAAAATGTTGATATTCTAATCCTACCACTCTTTCTTATATTACTTAGAAATTTTCCTTAAAGAAAGTCTCCCTCTTATCTATTTTTCTGACTAAATTTTTTCACTTTATTTACCAATTTTCAAAATAATGAATTGGTTTACTGTATAGTATTCTGCAACATTTACAATTGGTATTTTATAAAGTATCATTAGGACATATAATTGATATACATTAGGATTTTTAAATATTTGTTATTTTTGATCAAGGATAGTTATTTTTATTATTGTTGGTCAAATTGTCCCATATTTGAGCAATGGGAATCCCTTCATTGAATTCTTTTGACACATCAAAGAATTCTTGAATTCTTTTGACACATCAAGATAGTTCCTGTATGGCATAATGCCCCAGGATCATTTCATACTTTTCTTTTTTTTTAAGATTCCTTTTATTTTATTTTTTTTAGATTTTTATTTATTTATTTATTTGACAGGGAGAGAGCACAAGTGGGGGGGAGCAGCAGAGGGAGAGGGAGAAACAGGCTCCCTCATCAGCAGGGAGCCCGATGCGGGACTCGATCCCACATGACCTGAGCCAAAGGCAGCCGCTTAACTAACTGAGCCACCCAGGTGCCCCATTTCATACATTTTTTTCCAGATTCTGAACTCAGCTATTTCTCAAAGGAAAACGAGCTTTTTTTTCTTTTGAAAATCACATCTTGAGACCACAATCTGGGTTCAAGAGGATTTTGTTGAATTTTCTCAACAAGTTGGTTGGTCACTTTCTTTTAGGCCTTTCACTGAAAGAGCTACAGGACACGCTTTATTTTTTTTTAATAATATATAATGAGTTCATAAAAAGTTTTAAATCTGTTAATACACACTGTTAAATAATTGCAATACAAAAATTGAAGCTAATAGTCCCAGAGTGGACTCAGTGTTGATTTTCTATCATGAGAAATTGAGAACCTTGAAAACGACCTTGATGATATATAGGAAATGCTGACTTTATTTTTGTAATCCCCTCCACCTTTCTAACTTTGATTAAAAACTATGACAACACCAAGTATATAACTTCACTTAAATTACCTAAATTTTAAACCTTGGCTTTTTTTTTAATTACAGAAAAACTCTTCTAGAGGGAAATAAATTTATTGGAATTCATTGAGAAGACAAAATTATTTTATTCCTAGAAGAGATCATTTATTTTAGTATGTGCATTCTGTAAAGATGCTTATGAATAAATGGGTTGTGTGATTTTTATCAATGGTGACAGAGTTACCAGTTATTTAAAGTTTTCCTATTCCTGTGCTCCCTTTGTTTCACAACACCACACAGACTAATACTATCTCTTTTTCTCCATTTTAAATCTTGACTCCCATTAATTTCTATATGCGTATAAACTTAAAGACACAAACAAGGAAACATATTATTTTTCCGGGAGCTTTATAATATTAATAAAGGAGGGGAAATGTAATTGATAATTATTGATGGGTTCTGTTTTATGTATTTGAAATAAGTGTCTTTTAGCCAATGGATATTAAAATGTTTAGCCTTGAAATTTGTTCAAATAAAACTTTGATCCCTTAGACTCTGAAGAGAACTCTGAAAGACATTTTCTAAATACTACCTTCAGAAATCATCTGGACAGAATTTTCTTTTCTGTTAAAACCATTTTAAACTTTACAATATCATAACAACTCTCAAATAGAGAAACTGAACAGAGCTTCATTCTTTGCTTCTGAAATTTTTATTAATTGCAGTGAGCCTCAGATCAGGACAGAAGGAATACATTTCGTCCATCAGTTTGCACTTTTCAATGGCAGAAAATTGCTTCTAGGCATATCATTACATATTGGTGTGCCTACTCATTTTCTCCCATCACCAGAGGATAGCACTTGATCTCCCGTCAGCACTTTAGCCTACTTTCCATTCAACG
This sequence comes from Potos flavus, assembly GCA_028534135.1. Taxonomy (NCBI): domain Eukaryota; kingdom Metazoa; phylum Chordata; class Mammalia; order Carnivora; family Procyonidae; genus Potos; species Potos flavus. The sequence continues at coordinate 2,430 of JAPYYM010003061.1, forward strand.
TATGATTAGCCAGGAGATGGGTCAGAGATATAGCTGCATGAAATTATACAATACATGCATCTACAATGATTTTTGAGAGAATAGATTTTTGCTGCCCAGTAAATCAAACCTGTGAAGCAATCCCTATTCCATAATTAACGCAATATTCTGATGCCTGTGTATCAAAAATGAAGGGCAAATACTTTTTGTCAATAATTAGACCTCTTTCAAGTTAACTTGTTATATCTTTACAACTGTACCCATATAAGGTCAAGGTATTCAGCCTCAAGGGAGAGTACCATTACAGAAAATGCCAAGTACTGAAAAGAACACGTTAAAATAGACACGGAGATAAGCCTATCACATTTTTAATTCAGGTCATTTTCTACATTTATAATTTTTTTTCCATTTTAAAAGGAAAGCCCTCTTACATTTTTAATTTATAATGCATACATTGTCTCTAATTTCTAACATGTGAAGGATATAATTACAGGATGTCATAAGGAATGCTATCAATGTTTGAAATGAATTAATTAGATGTCACTGCTACATATTCATTTAAAAAATATTTTTATATACTGCAATTGAAATTGTGAATGTTTGATTTATTCTCCACTTCTGCTGATCATCTTTTTAAAAGCATATTGCTATATGGTATCAGAATCATTAGACTCGGGTAAATCTTTTCTATATTAAAACATTTTTCCTCTTTTTCTGCTTTCCTTGCAGATTGAGTTTATAATGCCCATCATCAGGATAAAGCAAGTCAAATGGTTAAAACTACAAAACACTTTGTTTTCTATACTTCTTGATAAATTTAATTTATATCGTTTTTTAGATAGATTTTCACTGAAAGAACATATTTTTTTCAAAATATATATAAATTTACATGATATGGAAAACCTAAATGTTTGTATCATTTGAAGTTGTGTCTATAAGACATTGAAATAATTGATTCTATCCAAAAACTAGGCAGCTTTAAATAAATATGTAAATTAATAGATTGGAGAACCTATGAAAAATTATATAAATTGGCTTATGGTTCACAAAAGTGATCAATTAGCTTGCCCAATATGAAAAAAAGCTTACAGTAGATATGTACTGACACACAAAAGTATAAAAAACAATGATTTTGATGGTTGTTTTTCGAAGTTATCCCTTATAATCAATAAAACTAAAACTAACCTAGAGAAAATACTTTTTTTTTTTTAAAGATTTTATTTATTTATTTGAGAGAAAGCTAGAGAGCACAAGCAGAGATAGAAATTGAGCAGGGAGCTGGACATGAATGGGGTTAGATCTCAGGACCCTGGGATTATGACCAGAGTTGAAGGCAGATACTTAACCAACTGAGGCACCCAGGCACCCTGAGAAAATATCTTCTTTCAACTATTGTTGCATTAGCAGTCTTGGACAAAGCACTTTCAGCAAAGGCACTTGTAGGCTCTTTCTCTGGAGAAATAATGTTCTATTTGTTTTACTCAGAGTTCATCCAATAATTTAAAGACCAGTATTACTATATCAAACATCTTATTAGGATGTTCACAGTAGCATTTACAATCCATTTATTTTCTTCTACTGCTCTGTGAGATATGCACTCTATTTCTGATCTTTTAGTAATTTTCATAGAAATTTTTTTATTAACATATATTATTTGTTTCAGGGGTACAGGTCTGTGATTCATCAGTCTTACACAATTCACAGCATTTTAATATGCCTTCTAAACTCATTAAATTCTAAAATCATTCAAAGTTACATATTTACCCTTCTCTTGAGCATTTTACTTCTTATTACCACCTTCCTGAAGTATATGCTATTATTTTTGTGTATCTGAGTTCTAGCTTGTGTTAACCTTCAGGAAAAAAAAAAATTATTGCTTCTTAGAATCAATATTTGTGAAGACATATAACTATATTTGACACTCTTTGCTCATCATATCTTCATGTATCTTAGGCCTTCTAGTTGGAATCACTTTTACTCTGACTAAATATCCTTTCAAATTTTATTTAGTGAGGTTCTCTTGGTTCTTAGTGAGTTCTCTTGAAGAGAACTTAGAACTTAGTGAGTTCTCTTGAAGTTCTCAAACTTAGTTCTATTGTTGTGTTTGGAAAAATGAGACTGACTATCCAGTTCTCAGTTGACAGTTATTTTTTCTTAAATCATTTTAGTTGATTGTTACTTGCTATTCACTGGCACCGTTCAGAAATCAGCTATTTGCTATTGCCATTCTTCGGAGGTTGAACTGTATTTACCCTCAGGCTGTTTCTGTTATTCCTCTTTGCTTTTGATATTTTGTGGTTTCATTTTGATGAAATATATGTCTAGGTGAGAATTTCTTTAAATTCTTCCAGTTTGGAATTCAATGGACTTTCTGGATGGCAACGACTTTGTTGGGAGACAATTCTCCGTTCTCTGTTACATTTCTGTACATTTTGTGAAGAGATATTGGCAGCTTTGTTCTAGATTCTCTTTTTAAGGATATCTGCATAGAAAACAGCCTTGAAATACAGGGGTGTCCTCCTTCAGGTCAAAGGACAAATTTACCTCCTGACCAGGATAATGAAAACAATGTGTCCATCCAAACCTTGGACAGTTTTGCGAATGTCACCATTTAAATTCTGTGTTCCCTAAACTCAGAGTTCCGCAGCTGTTACCAAATTCACTATGCATACTGTCCTTCTAGGCCTCCCTCTGTATCACCCTTGTCAGCTTTGGAGGTCAAGAAGAACTTAAGCAAACATGAGCTCATGCTGTCTAATGGGTAATAGAGGTACCTATCTCTGACCCAGGAAACATGTATCTTCTGCAACTTCTATAAAACTGGGAAACTAATTTATTAGCTTGCAAGTACTGTAAAACATCAAACCCTTCAAAACTCTTAACAGACTTTCATTACTTTGGCAGAGTTCTTAACCGTTATTTATTCATACATTCCTCTTGTCACACTCTTTCTTCTCACCTTCTGGTACACCAATAAAATATTCTTAGTACTTCTTACTCTAGTCTCCTTTTTTTTTTTTTTAAGATTTTATTTATTTATTTATTTACCAGAGAGAGAGAGAGTGAGTGAGAGAGCAAAGCAGGGGGAGTGGCAGGCAGAGGGAGAAGCAGACTCCCCACTGAGCTGGGAGCCCAATGTGGGACTTGATCCCAGGACCCCGGGATCATGACCTGAGCCAAAGGCAGACGCTTAAGCAACGCCACCCAGGCGTCCCATATTCTCCTTCTTTCTTGACATTTCTTTCGTGTTTCATCTTTTTGCCTGCCATATTACAATTAATGTCTTCAGATATATCTTCTAGTTCATTAAAACTACAATCTACTGTATTAGACTGCTAAGGCAGCCATAGCAGAATATCATACTCTGGCAGGCTTAAAGAACGGAAATTTATTTTCTCACTGTTCTGGAAACTGGAACTTCAAGATAAAGGTGCCATCAAGTTTGATTTCTGGCAAGACTTCTCTCCTTAGCTTACAGATTGTGTTACTTTCTCACTGTGTCTTCACAAGGCCTTTTGTGCACATGTCTCTTCTGTTCTCAGAAGGACACCAGTCTTATTGGATTAGGACTCCACCTTATGACCTCATTTGTCTTTAATTAAAGGCCTATCTCTAGGGGTGCCTGGGTGGCTCAGTGGGTTAAAGCCTCTGCCTTCGGCTCAGGTCATGATCTCAGGGTCCTGGGATCGAGCCCCGCATCAGGCTCTCTGCTCAGCGGGTAGCCTGCTTCCCCCTCTCTCTCTGCCTGCCTCTGCCTACTTGTGATCTCTCTCTCTCTGTCAAATAAATAAATAAAATCTTAAAAAAAAAAAAAAAAAGAGGCCTATCTCTAAATATAGTTACATTGGGTCTTGGCTGGGGGTGTTGGGGAAGGAGGACATAATTCGGTCCATAACATCTACTAATGGCCATTTTTTTTATTTCAGGGAATATAAAGTCTTTTATTTTCAGTGAGGATGCAAAAGAAACTCATGTATAGTAGATACTATTGGGAAGAACAAGATATTAGGAAAGGAGTAGGGAAACTTTTACTTTCGTTGTATGCATTTCATGTTATATTACTATATGGCTTTAATTTTTTCCATATGGTAGACATACTCGAATGTGACTGCCCATATGCCTGCATCCTGCTATTTATGCTCTTGTATATAATTCCCTACTCTCATATAGTCCCCTCCCCTTGAGTGTGGATGAGGCCTGTGATTTGTTTCTAACCAATGGAATAGGGCAAAGATGATGAAATGTCACTTCCACAATTACATTATGTTATAACAGATTTTGTCTGTCTTGCAGGCTCACTCTGGAGTCTCTCTTGACTGGCTTCATAAAATAAGGGACTATGTTGGGAGGACCACGGGCAAGAAATCAAGGACAGCCCTTAGACAGCAGCCAGCATGAAGCCAGTCTCATAACTACAAGGAAATGATTTTTGCAACAACCTGAGTGAACCTGAAAGTAAATTCATTTCCTGTGGAGCTTCCAGACAAGAACCTACTTGTGACCCACAGAAACCGTGAGATCATAAATGTGTGTTGTTTTACATTGTTGTTTGTGATAATTTGTTATACAGCATGGAAAAGTAATACATGCATATGCATATATAACTTTAAAGTACAATATATATTTGATAAAAAGTTACATCTCCATGTTTTGACAGGATAAATATCCACAATATAACAATTTAAGGTTTTTTTAATTTTAATGAAATGTTTTTCATTTCTGGAACTTATATTTTATTGTTTCAAAATATGCTTAATCATTTTATAATCTGTTTCTCTTTGTTCATACTTTTATTACTCCTTCCATCTCTTTAAGAAGTACTTGTTTTAAATACTCTGTCTGATAAGTCCAATATCTCATGTTACTATGTTTCTGAACCTTCTTTGCATTGCTTCTGCTGAATCTTGCTCATGACTTTTCCTTATGAGTTTTCTGATTTCCCATAAGGCTCACCTTATCTGGAACATTAAGTATGTGAATCATTTGAGGTATGTCTGGAAATGGGTTTCTCCAGGGAGGCTCAGCCTTTACTTCTCCCAGGCAACTGGGGCCACTATCAGCTCAGTCACATCAAACTAAATTCAAAACTTGAAGTTTTCAAGACCATCAGGTAATGAAATGTCATGTTATATGTGGGTTGTAGTTATTGTTCACCTTCCATTCTTTTATCAAGTTTTGAAGCTAGCCTGACCACCTAAATTTTGATGTTTTCTAAAACATTTGCTCTGCTTCAACTCACCTTTACTCCCTAATTTACTGCAGTCAGTGTCCTTTTTTCCCCAAAATTCTTCTGCAACTACACTCAAGGAATACCAATAAATTTCATACTCCAAGCTACTAGCTTCTTTTTAATGTCATTATTTTATTGCATTTAATACTATAAATCACTTTTTCCATGCCCTTTGTACTATAATTTTTCTTGCTTTTCCTACCAGCCCTCTTCCTATATCCACCCAATATCCTTCACATTCCTCACTCCTTTCCTGACTGACAAAACTCTTTCAATGCCCAATGTTTTTCCCAACTCTCTTCTTAATTTTTCATGTTTTCTCTCAAATTCCCCCTTTATTTCTTGACTTCACATACTAACTACAATTTGATGTTATCCAAAATTATTAACCCCCATAATCCTGATATACCTACATCTACAGATCCATAATTATAATAGCCCTGTGCATCTAAACTCTTCATAAGATTTCTATCTAGCAGTCAAAGTGACTGAACACAATCACTCTTTTTCAAAATCTATCTCCTCTCCTTATTTTCAGTAATAATAACAACGATGATTGATTCTTATGTCAAGCATATGATTTGCCAGATTTTGCTCTCAGTGCTTTATAGACATTAAGCTAATTAATCCTAAAAACAACCCTATAACATAGGGCTTACCATCATTTCCTCTTGACAAGTGAGGGAACTGAGAGACACAGAGAAGTTAAAATATTTGCCTAAGGTCACATACCCATTTAGTTGTTGATCTAGCACCCAGTATAGCTCCAGGGTTCATTCTTGATTGATATTCCCATAAACATCTAGGTAATATAGTAGGGCATCATATCCTTCTTTCCAGACTTATATATACATATATGAATTCTATGCCTAAACACTCTCATTATCCAAACTGTCACATATCATAATAATCAATAGAAATAAATTAAATTTTGTTATAAATCCTAAGTCCTTAATTCTTACTGCTAAACTAATAATGTGCTAGAGGTAATTAAATCAGCATAAATATCTAGCTGAATTTCATGAAAAAGATCAGAAAATGTTATGCCCATTAATAACTTCTGTAGCTATTCAAGCAAATATAATGCAATAAGGATAATTAAATCTTGTGCTTCAGGGAGCAAGTAGGTTTGCTTAAGGAACAGAAAGGAAAATATGCCTTTATTCTCTACCCTAGGGAAAACAGTGGAAAAACTGACGAGGTATATTAATGGGGTAGTAAAAAGGGTAACATCTTCTGTTCTCTGAAATATCAGAGCTTTGTCAGAGATAGAATTAACTGATTCATATCTGATATTGAATTATAGTAACTTTCATTTACATATGGTGGAAATAGACCCTGTTTTAATTTCATTTTAGTTTTAATTTACTAACTACAGTACAAAAATGCATGCTCTCTCATAAGTGCACCAAATATTACATTTTAGAGTTACTGGCAAGAAATACTTCTAATGATTTTTAATTTCTGTTGTCAAAACTGATTTCAGTGGTGTTGAGTTCTCGGAGCCAAAATTTACCTTTCCTTTCCACAGTTTCTACTGCAGACAGCAGAAAGAAACATGTAAGCATTAACATGATGAGTCCAAAATACCAGACCAGTTATAGGGCAAAATCCTTAATTACAAGTCATAAAAAGCTGTGCTATTTTTAACCCTTAAAATTTAAGATGCTTTAGTATTGGCAGCAATCACCAGAGAGACTGTACCAGAAGATTCAAATTTAATGTTTGAGGAAAAAAATGATAATTTCTAATTTTAAATATATACCTACTTGCAAATTTTGCCAATCTTCCTACCTTAGTGGCTTCCTGTACTAATAGCAGTGAGTTTTAATAGACTGAAGAACTCTAAATCCAGTTCTAAATCTCAGGTTGTAAGTGTATTTTTATCTTAATAATTTCCTAAAATTTAATTTTATTCCTCTCTGCCCTCATTTTTTTTCCTGCCTGGGCCTCTGGGCTGGGCCAATTTGCATACTTGAATTAATGCACCAAATAATGTTTGAAAGTCTAATTTTATTAAATGCCTTTAAATTCAACACTTCCACTGACTGGTTAGACCTTACTAATTAACACATATGTTATCAAAACCTCATGCTGAGTGCCTACTTGGTTTTCTCTGGGAGTCAAATGGAAAAACCAGCTGGCCCCCTCCAAAATACACAGTATTGACACCAGGAAATTTATGTGAAGTTACATCTCCAAGGTAGCTCACTTTTCTATTAACACAAACCTCCATGCATTATAGAATTTACCAGTTGACTAACTGCTTAAGAGTTGACAGTTGTTGAGCTAAGGATTTTTCATCTCATTTTCTCACCCCTGAGTAAAACTTTGTCAAAAGTAAATTTAAAAAGGAAACTGAAATGATTTATATGTTCCATATGCTACAGTTGTACTAATAGTAACAGAAATACTTCATTGGGTGTTAATAGGCCTAAGGAAAGAGAAAGGAAAATAATTGTTAACTGTAATAACATTCAAAATGTGAACAGCATTACTTTCAATAAATGAAGATACAATAAATACCTATGGCCTTACCTGAACAACGGGAAAATCCCAAAAGTGTAGATGTATTTTTGGAACCGTATGGAATATATTTTAAAAGTGTATATGTCTGTGACTTATCCTGTCAATTATATATAGAACATAATTAGTGATGAAGTTAATCAATAAACTATTTTTGTTTACATGGTACAAGTCTCAGAAGATAACTCTACCTCGCAGCATTAAATAGGAGGAGCTCAAGATGAGAAATAACTTTCATAGTTATCTCAGGCGGAGAAACAGGAGTGCCAACTTGGTATTCCAGATGAAAGGATTTCTTGTTCTAGAAGAAAGGATTATAGATGATATCTTCTGAGCATCACAGCTAAAACATATTGGCCACTCTCCCCAAGGGACTAGCCCTTGTCCATTCCTGTACCCTGTACATCCAAATAAGCATTTATAGAATATTAGACTTTACTATCCAATGAAAGTCTCCTTATGCATGAAGCTGCAAGATGGAACTTGATACTAGCCCAGTTGTCCCCCCACCCATTCTTAATAGACAGAAATTCATGGCATGGACAGAAATACTTGATAGTAAGGAATCCCAAACCACATCATTTCCAAAGCTCCGAAAATAGATCATGGAGAGAGGCAGTCTTTGTGTTTGTCACAATGGCTTAATGTTATTAACCCACTAAAATTCATGTTTCCTTCTTTTAGTAACAGATGTAATCAAATTTTATTCATTTGCCTGTGAAAGTTAATAATACAGTTCTTTATCATGTGCAGTTAAGATTTATGACACAGACTTGCCCCTTCCCCAACCTCGAGAGTGTTGTGGCTGTTTGCAGGTGTGGTAAAAGTACGGAACAGGGCCCTTTAAAACTTGTGATATGTTTCTGAAATATGGTATAATGTTGGCTAATGGGACTGTCATAATAATTATAATAGAGTGATTAATAGGACATTACAAGTGCTGTTACAGCATTTTTTTATACAAAAGAATGGTTGAATAGTTATTTCCAAAAATTAAAAATAGAAAACTAAAATGAATATTGCAAAACTAACTGCTGTATCTGCTTAGCAAATGAAAATTCTTAACAAATGGATATTTCCAAGAACCATTTCAATGGGGAAAACCTGACCTAAAATCATTTTATTAAATACACCTTAGCAATTAATAGTGTGCTCTTTTCTTAGCAATTAACAATATGCTCTTATTATAATTAGTATTACAAAAGTTTGATAACCAGAATATATAGTTGAAATTAGCAGGTATCACCAGCATAGAGAGTTGTATAAATAGGTCACTATGTCATTAATAATGGACATTCTAACAGCCTAGATTTGTGTTAATGGTGGAACTATATATAAGAACAGAATTATAGTTGGAATATTTCATCATCATACAAAGGTTTTGTGTGTCATCATAATTATTTATTGTATGAAAGAAA
>JAPYYM010003062.1:0-11581 GCA_028534135.1 Potos flavus
AGGCCACTTGAGTGACACTCAGAACTTTCCCTGAGAAATGATGCATTTTATTTTCCCACATGGGGGGGCCATGTCAGAGACATTCATACTGTACTTTCTAAATACCTCAAAGGCAATCTGGGACTGCAACCGAGTCAGTCCCAGCTGCCTGGGTGCCGTTTTCCCCAGGGTATTCCTAGAACCTCTGACTGAGTCCACAGGGCCTGGTATCCCTTATGGCCCAGAACCAGAAAGGCTGGACTGCCTTCCCAGTCCTCTACCAGTAAAGTCAGGTTATGCACAGGGCAAGAGAAAGAGATCAGGCACATGGCAGCTAAGATCAGGTCCCTTTTGAACTGAAAAGAAAATCCAACTGTCCTTCTGCAGGTCCCTAAGAAGTGGGAAAACCCCAGAAAAAGTCAGTTGTCAATCAAAAGCTTTCATATCAAATCGTGTTCAAAGGAGAACAAATATCTCACAAAGAATATATGGATTGTTTGAGGAGATTATAGTTAATCTAGCAAGCAGATGGGCTGTAGGGCAGAAATGGAACCTCTCTGGGAGGGAAATGGGGGAATAGATTGCATGGCAGGAGACTGGGGGTTGACAATCAGAGTCAGCCAGCTGTCAGTAACCAGGAACTGGACTGTCACATGGAACGAGGAATAAGAGAACACCTGTAAGAAAATGTCCATTTAAAAGCCTAAACCCTGTATTAGTGTGAGGGTGATCATTCCTCAAAGAGAGAGAAAGAGAGTGTATGCACATGCACACACACCCTCTATATACATATAATTTTTGACTCATTTTTTTTCCACTTGATAGATTTTGACCATCCTTCCCATTGCAAAGATACAGACCTAGCTCATCCTGCCTCAATTTCTAGGAAAATTATGAGTTCACTGCACGGCTGAGTCATTGGGTTGGTATTTCCTGGTTTATGGTACAGACCAGAGTCAGCAGAGGTTTCCCGTGCCCCTGATCACTCAGCCTCAGAGCCTTCAGGGACATCTTCCTTCTCCTCCACTCCCGGGACTGAGCAAAGGAAGCTCAGCAAGTCATTAATGGGGTCCCAAGGTCCTTCCTTCCAACCCTGCTTTCTGCATGGCTCCCAGCACTCCCAGCCCTGGCACTCAAATTGGATTGTCCTACCCTCCCAGTGCCAAATCCTGGAAATTTGGAAATTACTGGTTCCCATGCCATTGGCTTCCTATCACCCAAAACTGCCTTTGTATCTCAGGACGATTTACAGCACCATTTCCAGTCCTTCAATCCCTTTGCAGACTTTTGTCAATTTCTTCACTGCAAAGGTTAACATATGGATCTAACTCACCACTGTGAAACTGGAAAACTTGCATTCTAAAGCAAGATGGGAAGACCAAGTGCTTAGTCAAAGAGGCATGCCCTCAGGGTGCCTAGGGGCTCCGGTGATTGAGCTACTGATTCAGGGCTCTGCATGGGGATGCTTGAGGTTCTCTCCCTCTCTTTCTCTCTCTCTCTCTCAAAATCAAAATACAACATCTTTAAAGAAGAAAAAAGACTCATACCCATGCCAGATCATGATATGACTGGATAATCTTAAGGACTGGGGTAGCAGAAAGAGCAGAGGGTAGAGGGGGGACATTCATTCGACGACATTCGCAGAGCACCTTCTGGGCATCACGGTTCTGCCCGTGGCAGGGGATGAAGTAGGAAGGACAGCCAGGTGCCAGCAGGTGCCAGACTTTGCACGGCCCATTTCTTCTGTGGGGTTAAGGTCTCCTGGGGAGCTATCTGGGGCGTGGCCCTAGCCACAGGACAGTCAGTGTCCTTGACCTGAGACGGGCAGCGGGAGCCACCCTGGTCTGCCTTTATGGAGCAGGAGGAGCGGCCACAGAGGTGAAGCACCTGGCCAGAAAAAAAAGCTCTGACAAGCACAAAATTCCAGTATAACCCAATTTTTAAATAAAGTTATCAGATCAGAAATCCAAACAGCGAGCACTTAAGAGCAGGGAGGTGCATAAAATCAGAAAGTGCTGTACTCGGCACTTTTTCGGATGGGCGAGAGTTATGGCCGTGGTGCTTTTAGTGCCTGGGAAGGGTTATAAATAGCCAAGGAAAGGAGATTTTCCTATATGCTCTTTCAAATACATGCACACACACACACACACACACACACTCTCACACATACACTCACATTTTAACACCATGTTGTATTTTTCAAACGGTTTCGAATTTAAAACAAATGAATGACTCTGATGGAGATACTGAATGTGCCAAGTTTTAACCCGCAATGAGTTACACCAAAGGAGCTAAAAGCATGAATGTGTGAAGCAGCCTCAGGACACAAACCAGGACTCTGACCCTTGGAGGAGAGATGGTTCCCACAGAGAAGCCTTGTCTCACTAATAGCACAGAGCACCTAGCCGCAGGATTATGAATCCTGACCTTTCCTGCTATGCCCAGATGGCTCCTTCCATGGACAGGGCCGGGTGCCCAGCAGTGGAGAGAGGGGGCTCTGGAAATTCAGCAGAGCATTCTTTTGTTTCGCTCTAAGCCACAGACAAGGAAAATCGGAACTTTCTCTCTGGATTCAGGGCCCCCCATCTTCTTTTCCAGTAAGAAAAAAAATCAAACCGAGAGATATTTCAGGATTCCACAGTCATGATGTCTTGACCACCTACAAATGATTAATTCTTGTCCTGGCAGTGATCAAAGGAAATCTGTTTCTAAACAATGCTGCCACATGAACAGAACCAAGAAGAATGATCTGGAAAAGGTGTTCTTCTACCCAGGGGCTGCAACACATGCTCAGAGGGCATTTGCGGCAAGATGAACAATAGAAATATGCATTTCTCCAAACGTTTGTTTATTTATTCTTCATTCAATAGCTATTTACTGAGCGTGCCGTATTTCACAAATATATAGGGAACACTTACGATGTGCCAGGCTCTGTATCAGGGGCTGTGGTCAGCGATGAGTAAGACCAGCAAGCTCCCTTCCCTTATGGAGCCTGCCTTTTGCTGGGGAAAGACAGACAGTGGACAAATGCATAATTAAGCAAGATAATGATCAGGAAGGAAGTAATGACCAAGAAGGGCAAGGAGGTAGACATTATCTGGGAGAGGCCAATTTGAAAGGGATTGTATTTCCACTAAAACTTGAAGGTTAACAAGGCAATAGTTGCATAAAGAGCCAGGATGAGCATTTCAGCCTAGGGAAAGGTGGAAAGTGGGAAAGGCCATGGTGTGTTCAGAGCACTGAAGGGACCCACATACTGATCTCGTCCATGTTAGCCGGATACCAGACTCAGCAGCAGTGGAATGATTTATGACATGAAAGGGCATCGAAAAATGAATATAACTTTTCCAGAAGATGGAGGCGTCCATGCCCTTCCTGGCAGATGAGGGTAGAGATCCAGTGGTGGTGATGTTCCAAGGTCCCAGGGTCAGTTCCTCTGGGGTTGATAAGGTTAGGACACCGAGGAAGGAAAAGCAAGGCTGTGTTGCAATAATTAGAACAGATTCAACAAGCAAGGAACTTCCTACTACAGAGAACAACTGTTGCATTACCTTGCAGCAGATGAAGAAACTGCTAGAACTGGTTCAATTACCAAAATATAACCCTGCTTATGGTGAAATTTAGAATTCTAGTTCTACTGAGTTTTATACTATTTATGGTTCTATGTCTGCCAAAGGAATGATTTTCAACTTGAAATGTGATCCTGTGTTTGACTGTGGAGCTGGTCCTCTAATGTCTAACTTATTTAGTCCTCATGGCCATATATTAAGGCTAGCTGGGTTTAAAAACCTGGCGAACAAATGCAATCACGGAATGTTAAAAAATACAAACCTATTTCTAAACCAGGAGCCTCTGATCCTACATATTTTGCTTGGTGCCCAGATGGGGAGCACGTTTTAACAGCCACGCACGTTCCCAGGTTGGGTGTTAATAATGGTTTCAAGCTTTGGCATTAGGCCAGCCCTACCCTGGCAGCCATTTTTTTGGCTAGGCTATTGCCAGCAAAAACAATAGCTTACTCAGTAGTTAAAAGTGAAGTACCCGACAAAGAATCTAAATTTGCAGTGGTTGATAGACTCTCAGCTTTAAGAAATAAACCAATCACCATTTCCAAAGTCTTGGGGGATTCACCACTGCTGAACTAGAAATCACAACCAGGAAATGATGGCCGTTGTCAAAAGCAGCTCTTAAAAATCAAAGGCAATATGAAAACTAAGAAAACTCCAAAGCAGAAAGCAAGAAATGACAAGAACCAAGATTTGATACCCACCCTGCCCCACAGAGCATACCCCAAAATAATGTGTGTCTCCATTCACATCTGGAGACCCTGAGAAAAATGAAAAATTCAAGAACCAAAGACCTGAAAGCAATTGAACCTTGAAAGCACAATCAGCAACAAAAGCACAGCTAGAAAAACTCTAAGTTGGAGAAATTTTAAGAGATGTCATTCTTCTCCAGGAAAAGGAAGATTTGAAATTGGTTACTTTAAAGATGGACAGAAAGCAGGTTGTTAGCATAAATCAGTGGAAATGCATCTTCTGTCTTAAACCCCGCCGAGCACGTGAATTTCACCTGCCCATCTTGTACCCACGTTGTTTACTGCTCATCTGTAACTCAACCATATTTCAAACTTTGGAATATATGTAAAATCAGTTAATAATGTCCATTAAATTGGCTTTTCCTACCTTTCAATACATATAGAAAAGAGATGCAAATTCCAAAGCTAAGCTCAACAAACTGCAAATCAAACATCATTGTTATTCACTGTCATTTACCGTATAAATGAATAAAGGCATTTTAAATTTAAAAAAAATGCAACCCATTAGATTGGATAAAAGAAGTCAGCGCAAAACAAGCAAGGTATATAGAAGTTCATTTCTGCGAGTGCCTGGGTGGCTCAGTTGGCTAAAGCGTCTGATCCTTGATTTTGGGTCAGGGTTCTTAGCAAAAGAAATCTCCAGTCTCCTGTGTGGGTGACAGAGGTGGCTCCAAGTGAAAAAATGAAAATGTGACTGCCCTTTTTCTAAAAGCTGGGGAAAATGCTGTTGCTGCTGAAAGTTCTAACATTTAAAACTTTTCTTTTCTCCCATGATCTGAACTATTCTGAGATCAGGTAGGGATAATGGATTTGCATTTTTATTATCATTAATTACTTCAAAAATCAAGACTAATGTAACATTAATATTTAATACTCCTGTATTTCTTTGGCTAAGCATTACTCTCCATATCCCAAGTCTTCCTCCATCTAATTATCAATATTTTTTATTTATTTTGCTGAAATAGATTCTCCAGAAATTTGATAGAGCTTCTGTTTGATAAACTTTCTGAGTCCTTAAAGAGCTTTAGAAAAAACTATTTTCACATTTGTATTTGACTTTTTTTCTTAGAATAGAATTCTAATTCAAAATCACATACCAACAACTTTGAAAATATTGGTCTATTGCTTTCAGAAATCCTCTCCTGCTTTTGAGAAATTGGTTTCAGATCTGATGTTTGTTTCTTTATAGAGAAACTATCTTCTCTTTCATTTAGCTTTGTTGGCCTTTAGGACACTTTTGTCATCGTTGGTTTTCTGAAATGTCACCACAGTGCAGGCATACATATCATGCCTTGTTACAGTTGTCCTACCCAACACACAGTGGGTTATTTCAATTTGAGGACTCATGTCTCCCTTTCTGAAAATGTTGTCTTCCATTATTTATTTCCTCCCTTCAAGCCTCTGTTTTGTTTTTCTTTCCTTTTGCAACCTCAGTTAGATAGGATTTGAAACTCTTTGATAAACCTATTGTGCTTAATGCTCCATTAATACGTTCTGTTTCTTTGTCTTTTGGGGCTGCATTTTGGAAGAATGCTTTGTGGCCATTCTCCAGCTTACAAATTCAGATTTTAGCTATGTTGATTCTGCCCTTTACCACCCATTTTTAATTTCATTGTTCTTACTTTTTTCTTCAGATCTCTAAGATTTTTGTTTTAATTTATATATAAATACTCTCATCCATTTCTGCAACATTATTTCATATGTTAACATTAATTATACTGATTCTAAAGAATTTCCTGGTGCTCTAAACCTTGCCTCCATCTTCTTCATGTAATCTGTAATTTCAATGTAATGTTCATGTAATTTGATGTCCCTCCAAAAATGCAGATTTTCCCCCCAATGTTTGGGGATCCTTGGTTATGTGGCCTTGGCTGTATGGCCATCTTTGTGTTCATTTTCTTGACTATGGAGTAGATGGACATATATTTCTACAGATTTGCTGTGTGCGTGTGCGTGTGTGTGTGTGCGTGCGTGTGTGTCTGTGCTGTTATGCTTCTACTTATATGTGTTGAATGAATGGCATCAGTCTTCCCAGGTAGGCAATCCATCCTGGTATGTAAGTATTTGGGTATTTCTGGTGGTCAGACTAACCAGGAATGCCAATACTAACTCTGACTTTGAGTAAATTATTTGGTTTCTCTGAGCCTCAACTTTCTAATCAGTAAAATGAGCATAGCACGAGAATAAGGCAAGGATTAAATGTGACCTTACAAATTTGGACACTAATGCCTGACTCATAGAAAACAGTAATACAGATGTTAACTGCTGTTTGGATTGGTTCATATCAGAACCCAAGGGTAGAGAAATTGACACCCGGAGGAAATTGATGCTTATGGTAAAATTGGTGGTGTGATGGGTGATATATTTTGATCTAGGAAATTTCCAAATGCCTTGCTCACTGTCCCCTCACAGAAATCTGCCACTGTTCCTATATTCTCTATCCTGAAAGGTAGGATGAGAGGAGTTCTGAGGAACACCAGGCATCCCTGCAGTATGGAGTTGAGCACATGAGGCCAGGCCTGGGCAAGAGGAGAACACTACGACTGTTGGGTATTTGCAGCTTTCCACTGTGGATGGGAACCCACAGCGCCCTTGAGGGTTTCCATTCTCTAGGCCCATCTGTTTTGTGTTTTTTATTTTGATTTCCACTGATAGTTCTTGAGGACAGCTGAGCATCTTCTTTCCGCCCAAGAACTGAGCAAAGCAAACTGTAGCCAAAACCGGCAGCTGTTGGTTTGCTTAATAGGGAAAATATCTCCCAGAGCTGCCAAGGATGCATGATAGAAGGGGATCGAAGAAACTTGAGGTTCTTTTCCCAAGATATAAAGCAAGTTTTCACACACAAAAAAAAATATTCATATCACTCACTTCCACCCCCAGATTCCGCATCCCCGGAGACCTCTGACTCATTTTTTACAGGTGCTGCCCAGCCATTTATGGTGGACTAAGTTGGTCAATAAATACATTTCAAATTGTATCTGCTTGTCTGTGCTCTTTCTACATGGCCTAAGAGCTGTTTGGAGCTAGAGTCCTAGGATTTCCTGATAGCTGGAGAAACCCTGCGCCCAGCCAGGACAATGTCCCTTTCCAGGCTAGCCAACATCCCTGCCTCTCAGGTCTGCAATCAGATGAGCACAGACTTGGTGCCAGTCTTGGGGCCGTGGCTTTCCCAGGCATGGAGAAGGGACGCAGTGACCTTGGATGTCAGTTAATGCCAACTGATAGCAGCCAACTTTCCAGTTACAATCCGGGCAGATGAGAAACTGGGACAGGCAAGTCATTCTCTGTCCATTCCTCACAGTCCAGTCCTGTTTTATGCCTTGTTTGTAGTGCCCCCCACAAGATTTAGTTAAGCCGAACTGTCCCCCCTCATTCTCCCCTCCCCCGGACTTCCCTCTCCAGCTGAGCCGCCGAGAGGCCGACTGATGGCTGGGGGTAGCAGACTTCCCTCTCTCCCAGCACTGGAAAGAGAGGAAGAGTCCAGCTGAGACCTCTTCTTCTTAAGTGCTTCCAGCCTCTCCTGTCAGGACGGAGCAGGTCTGCAAACCAGGGTGAATATGGGTCAGAAGGGAAAAGACAGCTTCCATAAACATCAACAAAACCGCCTGTTGCTGGGGCCAGAGCTGGTGCACTGCTGCTTCTAGATCAGCTTTTACCCAAGACTAGCCTCGCAGTGAGTCAAGAATAGATCCCGAATCGAGGATGAGGAGGGAGCATCAGGACTGAGTCTCACACCAGACTGGGCCAGCCTGACTTATGACTGCCTCTGCTGGGTTCTCCTTGCCAGAGATCCTTGCCAATGCTGTGTGACCGCCCTTTCTCCTGTGCCCTCAACCCCATTCCTGGGAATGGAGTCTCCAACTCCTTCCCCTATTCGAGAAGGACCTTCCTGATGACAGCCAGGGTTTTGCATGGTGCCAGTGACTACTTTGGGATGGCAACTATAAACTTTCTCTTTGTTCCTTCTGTCCAGGCATCCCCCACCTGCCCACACCTAGACAGTTTTGACAATTACTTAGACTGGACTTGAGTTTCCACTTGGTATCAGGAGGCACAGAGCAGAGGAAAGAGCTATACTCAGGGTTTTGTCGAAGGCTTGGTTCTACACTTACTGTCTCTTTGACCTTGGGCAGGTCATTAGCCTCACTGAGCCCTACCTGCCTCAGCAGTGAACGGCAGAGCAGAAACTCCCCTGGTGGCTTCTATGGAAAAAGAGCTCTACACTGACTAGTTCTGTTGGTCCTCCCAGCTCTTCTCTGACAGGTTGGAAGAAAGGACTCCCCTCCACCTCTCCCTGTCATCTTCCCGAGTCCTGATATCCCAACCAGTTGCCTATTCTGGCCTGGCCTTCTGTTCCTCTGCTCTCAGCAAACCACCCTGCAGTGCTGGGACAACTCCCTTTACCTACAGTGCCCTCCTAACCCCATCTCAGCACGGTCAGATGTGTCCAGCCTCTCCTGCTCTCCCAGCTGAATAGGATCACAGTAGAAATCACTGCCCAGTCTTGGGCCTCCTTGTACCACTTTGACTGCACTGTCTACTCAATGCTGGGGCAGCGTTGGCTGTTGGCTCCCCAGGGACAGAGACCAGGGCATGCAACCTGCTTCTCAGGAGCACTCGTGTGTGTGTTTCATAACCAGTGGTTTGCTGGATTGAATATAGTTAGGAGGCATGCAGTGAAGTCAACAGTCCTGGACTGGAGGTCAGGAGAGTCTCAGCTTCGCCCTCTAGCTTCACACAAGTTACCCAAACGCCAGCATAAAAACACTGTTGAAAGTGCTCTTCCCATTGTGTCTTCTACTTTAGAGAAGGTAGAAGGCACCAACTTCTACTCATTGCCAAAGCTGGAAACCTGGGCTTCACCTTTGACCACTTCCTCTCCCTTATTCTCTGCATCCAACCAATTTCTCCATCCAACCAATCTCTACCCCTTATTAGTCCTGCCTCCTCCAAATCTTGGGTTTGTTCCCCTGTCTCTACACCCACTGCTCCATCTTGGTTCAGGCCAACATCATCTCTTGTAGTCTTTTTAAAAAGAAATATGATCACTACACTCCTATACAAAACATCTTTCAATGTCTCGCCTTGGCTCTGTGGTCGAAAATAAGCCCTTGATACAATTTCTAAGCCTTTGCACATTCAGCCACTCGCTGCCTCTGCAGCCCCACACACACCTCTTCCCACTCCAGGTGTCGTGTGCAGGCTCCAGAATGCATTTCAGCTCGGTGCTCAGAGCAGATGTCTTGTGCCATCATAATTTCACCAATGCCATCACCACCACCTGTATGATCTCACACCACAACGTCCTTCACCCACCCTGAGTAACTCCTGCTCATCCCATGGGCCTCAGCTCCAATATCATCCCTTCCGGGAATCCTTTCCCACATCTTCCCAATTTGGTTTAGGTGTCTGCCCTCCCAACCCGCATGCGCCCTTTATTCCTTCTTATAGTAATTGGTGTCCTGCATGGAAATTGCTGTTTTTCTTGTCTGTGTTCAACACTAGCCTGAGAGCCTTCAGATGGCAGAGATGTTGTCTCTCCTTTTCCGTGTGGTGTCCCTTCGTCCCTTGCACAGAGCTAGCAGACACACTATTTCTCTAACCGATACATTCTCCTTCTCTAGAATTAAATTTGCTGACGGGGTAGGCAAGACTATTCCAGATTAAAGGAGACTGAGCAGACACGACATCTGAATTCAACGTATGAAGCTGGTTTGGAACCTGCACCAGAAAAGTGGTACTTGTGGGACAACTGGTGAAATCTGCATAAGGCCTATAGATTAGATTAGTGTCACATCAAGTTAATCTCCTGATTGTGATCATTGTATCCATGTTACATAAGATACTAACATCTGAGAAACTTCAGTATACAGAATTCCCTGTAGGTTTTTTGTGCCATTCTTTGTTAAGTATAAAATTATACTAAAGTAGAAGTTTTAAAATGTAAGCAAAATAGAGGTGTGGGTTAACTGGAAAGAAGGGGAACCAACTTCAGGATTCCCTTGGAACTTGATTTTCTTAGTAAATTCAACACCAGTTTTCCTTTCCTTTGGCTTTTCTCTGTCCTACAGCAGGTAGAATCTGCAGGTTAAGGCAAGGATTCTAATTTCTGCATGTCTGCATGGAAAGGCTGTGGGTACTTCAGATGTTGTGGTGTGTCAGCCTCTAAAGCCCTGCTCAGTGCCACCAAACTAGTTTGCCAGCTGACGGATGAGCTTCCCATCAGTGAAGGTGGGCAAGTGCCAACTCAAGCCCACTGGACGGGGGCAGGGCAAATAGCTCCCTGGACTTGGCTAAACATTGGAGCTGCTTCCCATGGAGCCGGCTTAGCTTTTAACCTACCAAGAAGGACGGCGCCCGAAACATTCATGGGAATGGATTTCACAAACAGGGAAGAACACCAGGAAAGAGAAAGCCCCACACAGCATGTCTACAGCACAACCCCGACCCAGAGCTCCAGCCCCTGCCTTTCATCCCCCAGCCAACGTGGGTCACCCTCGGCCTTGTCTTTAAGGCACAGATGGGACTGTCTGAGTCAGGGTTGGAGCCTTCCCTTCAGATGTTAGGAGTGCGGGAGGAGTGGCAGGTGAAACTCCAGGCCCGGTTCATCAGCTCGAGACTTAAAGCTGAGAAAACATCCCCTGCAGCCCTCGGTCAGGCCCGGCGCCCTCCGTGAGCCCAGCGAGTTCCTGCTGCTCTCCACTGTGCCTCCTGAGCCATAGGAAAGACACTATTGCTTTTGCTCCAACAGCCATAGAAGCACTTGGGCTCAGAGGCAAGAGACCCAGAGCCCATCCACCCAGGCCCCAGAGAAGGGGCGCCAGCCTTGGCTTGGGCATGCCAGATGACGTGGTGACCACTTGCCCCTGCGGCTGCCCCAAGGTTGTTAAAATAGAATGAAACGCAATCTGTCCCCTGCAACTTCCACCTCCAGATCAAAGTTCTACCCTATGGTGATTACACAGAATCCGTTTGTTTTCTCTACTACATTGTACTTCTTTAAACATCTGGAGACAGCGATCTTTTTCCACCCAAGTCTTTTTTTTCCTATAAGCAGCTCATTTGGATTAGACAGTTCTTCCACTCGCTTCCATACAGCACGGTGTCTAGGTTCCCCAAGGTGTTAATCACTATCTCCTATGATCAGTTTCAAAGTTCTTTCTATAATGCAATGACAGTTAAAATAGGAAGTTCCAGACAAAGTAGCCATCACAGAGGACAGCAGAACTAGCTCCTCTGATCCACACTCCGTTCCACCATTAACGCAGGCCAAGATGGCCTTCT
>JAPYYM010003063.1:0-11576 GCA_028534135.1 Potos flavus
AACAACAACAAAAAGAAGATGTGGTGTGTATGTATGTATGTATACACACACACACAGGAATATTATTCAGTCATCAAAAAGAATGAAATCTTGCCATCTGCAATGACACGGATGAAACCTCTTAGAGGGTATTATTCTAAGTGAAATAAATCAGAGAAAGAAAAATACCTTATGATTTCACTCATGTGGAATTTAAGAAATAGATGGACATAGGGGAAGGGAAAGAAAAATAAAACAAGATAAAAATAGGGAGGCAAACCATAAGAGATGCTGAACTATAGGAAACAGAGGGTTGCTGGAGGGGAGGTGGGTTGGGGGATGGGATAACTGGGTGATGTGCATTAAGAAGGGCACTTGATATAATGATAAAGAGCACTGGGTGTTACATGCAACGGATGAATCACTAAATTCTACCCCTGACACTAATAATACAGTATATGTTAACTAAATTGAATTTAAATAAAGAATTAAAAAAAAAAACACCACACTTGAGGTAAATTGCAATGTGCAGTAGAGACTGCAGGCTGTCCACTAAACATGCTAAGCCCTTCTTCCAGTCATCAAGCTGTAGCTGGGCATGCGGCCTCCTAGCCAATGAATGCATTTCCCAGCAGCTCCTTGCAGTTGGGTGAGGTCTCGAGTCTTAGCTTGCATCTTTGCCAACGGAAAATGGGCACTCTGGGCCCATTATTACTATTATTTTAAGATTTATTTATTTGAGGGACACCTGGGTGGCTCAGTCAGTTAATCGTCTGCCTTTGACTCAGGTCATGATCCCAGGGTCCTGGATTCAAATTCCACATCAGGCTCCTTGCTCAGTGAGGAGCCTGCTTCTCCCTCTGCCTGCTGCTCCCCTTGTTTATGCTCTCTCTTTATCCCCCTCTCTCTGACAAATAAATTATTTTAAAAAAACTTTAAAAAAAAGATTTATTTGAAGAGAGAGAGTGCACGTGCAAGGGAGCATTTGAATGGGGGGAGGGGCAGAGGGAGAGAAAGAATCTCAAAGAGATTGTCCACTGAGCGAGGAGCCCAAGGCGGGGCTCAATCCCACATGATCTCAGGTCATGAGATCATGACCTGAGCCAAAATCACTGAGTTGGATACTTAACCAACTGAGCCACCCAGGTGCCCCTGGGCCCACGACTCTTAAGACAATGATGCTTATGCTTCTTCCACTCTCTTTCCCTGCCAGTGGACACATCAACGGAATGTGACTTAGTTTCATTCATGAGGTGGCATTAAGGCACTGAGGGATGGCAGGTCACAAGATGAGGGGAATATGGCAGAAACACTCTAGACCAGGGATTGGCAAACTACTGCCTGGGGGCCATATATAGTCCACTGCCTTTTTTTTTTTGAAATAAAGTTTTATTGGAATGAAGCTACACCTATTAATTCACATATTGTCTATGGCTGCTTTTGTGCTAAGATAGCCTATCTAAGCATAGTTCATGCTCCTTATTTATGGTAGTTATGTTCTATAAAGTTGCTGCCAACAATGAATTAGCAAATACTGAACCAGGTTAGATTCCTATGAGCCTCTGGTCACAACAGTTTTATCAAGTGATCAATACAAAACCTTGTTTTTTTGTGTGTTTCTGTTCGGAGACCTTATTTAATATATATTATTGATTCATTAACAGTGAACTCACAGCCAACAGCACTATAGCTCAACTCTGAACAAAGCCTATCTAACATATATTTTCTCTGTAAGGCAAATATAGCCTTCTTGCACTTTAGGAAAACTAGACAGCACTTCAGCACTACACTCGAGGGCCATTTTAAGCAACAAAATCACCAACAAAAAGCATACAAACACAAAAAAAGGGCACCAAATAGACCACAAAAAGGACACCTGTTTACAGTATAAGCTGAAATAAGACGGCAGAGTGTTACTTTGTTCAACCTTAGCTGTGCCTCAGGTGACTCAAATTTTTCACTGGTTTGTTTGTGAATTACTGCAAAAGCACTGCAAGTACTGATCTGGGGGTTACAAATACATTTTAGCAGGAAGGCAAATTCACAAATACAGAATCCGCGAATAATTAGGATCAACTGTGGTTACAACAGAGACCATATGGCCCACAAAGCTAGAAATGTACTATCTGGCCATTTATAGGCAACATCTGTCAATCCCTGCTCTATCCTACTAGAAAAAAAATAAACTTTTTGAAGCCACTGAATTTTAGGGTTTCTCTGTTACAGCAGCTTATTGTGTCCTAATCTAATAAAGTCTATGCTTTTCCTACCACACAGTACCACCTCATTTTACCACTCATATTCTCTTTTAGAGGGAGGTTCATATTTCCACCAACCTCT
The DNA here is from genome assembly GCA_028534135.1 of Potos flavus. Classification (NCBI taxonomy): domain Eukaryota; kingdom Metazoa; phylum Chordata; class Mammalia; order Carnivora; family Procyonidae; genus Potos; species Potos flavus. The sequence goes on from JAPYYM010003063.1 coordinate 2,320, forward strand.
TTTTTGTACCAGGTAGGACAATAGTTCTTAAGGCGTGGTATTAAAACCTCCTGCATCAGCATGGGTGTGTGCAGCTGGTTAAAAATGCAGATTCCTGGGGGTGCTCCGCTGGCTCAGTCCATAGAGCACGGGACTCTCAATCTCAGGTTTGTAATTTCAAGCCCCACGTTGGGCATGGAGCCTACTTTAAAAAATACAGATTCCTTGTTGAAAACGTACACCCAAGTCTTACTGAATTACTTGGGGTGGGAGATAGTTCAAGTCTCCACTTTTAACAAGCTCTGCAAATTATTCTTAATGCATTCTAAAATTTGAGAACTACTGAACTGGCCGTAAACTCCCAAAGAATATTACCCTGTATCTCTCTGGTAACTCCCAGGACAGTAATTGAGGGAACCGTAACACTGAAGAAATAAGATGCGCTAACGGGCAAATCACCTGTGCTGCATCTCAGCTCCTCCACTGCTTTGGCCTGAGCTCTGCCTGAAACCTCAGTTTCCCCATCGGTTTAGAACTCTCACAGACTTGGGGCGCCTGGGTGGCTCAGTTGGCTAAGTGGCTGCCTTCGGATGGGGTCATGATCCCAGGGTCCTGGGATCTGAGCCCCACATCCGGCACCCAGCTCAGCAGGGAGTCTGCTTCTCCCTCTCAAATAAATAAATTAAATTAAAAAAAAAACCAAAACTCTCACAGGCTTGTAGTGAGGACTGAGAATGCAAACGAAGTAGGACGCAGCAGCTGCTCAATATGCCTCAATTTTCTTTCCCTTCCATACGCAGTACATTATTTTTAAGCTCTTTGGGAACTTCATCATTCCAGAATTCTCCACGAATTCCCACAATTCCCAAAGTAATTTTCAGGCTACGAGCTTCAGTACCCCAGAGGAAAAATTTCCCATCTCAGGGGATGTTTAACCCATTTAGTAATATACTAAACAGTATGGGCTCTCTCACTTCGGGGGGGGGGGCCTCATCCACAGGTAGCTATCCTTTTGGAGTGCCGCCCCCCCCACCCCGCAAGGGCCCGCTCCTTTTGCGTCCTCTTCAGTCACACGTCTCCCCTCAGGGCCTCCTTATTTCCGGGGCCCGTCCTCTTCGGGGCCTCCCCTTCACCTCCAAGTCTCCTCCCCTGTGGCGGTCCCTTCACCTCTAGTGCCCCCTCGGGCTCTCCAAACTCCATTTCTCCCATCCCGCCCCTCATCTTCGGGTACCTCATCGGACGCTCTCACGCCCCTCGCGTCCCTCTCCCAAACCCGCGTCGCCCTCACTTCCTCCCTTCAGCCCCTCCTCCAGCCTGCAGCCGGGCTGACCCACTATACCCCGCCTCACAGAGAAGGCAGCTAACGACGCGGCCCACCCCCCACTTGTCCCCTCACCTCCAGAGCGACGCCCAGATTCTCCCGCTTCTTTTTGGTCATGTTACTCGCCCGGATCCCCCAGTCATTATTGGACGCACCCACTGGTGGCAACACGCATGCACCAATACTCGTACTTCCCTCTCATTGGCCGCTGAGGCGGCGGGAGGCGGGGCTACCGGAGGTCACCAACTTGTTGAGGGGGCGTGGCCAGCTTGGCGCGGCCATGTTTATGAGTGGCAACCTCTAGTTTGAGATCTAAGGTGAGGGCGGGGAGGGGATGGCTAGATTGGCCCCGGAGGAACAGTGGCCCACCCTCCAGAGATGGAGCTGTTACTTTCCTAACTAGTTGAAAGCATTTTACATCACGGAAGAATTTTTTCACCCCATTGTATCTTCTGTACCCTTCATCCTTTTAGTGACCACCCTACTTATTTTGAGGCCATCCCCCACGCCCCGTTCAAATTCTGTCCCATGTTCTAGGCCCATTCTGAAGCTCTGCTCCTCCAGGAAGCCCCACCTTGAGCCCTTTGGCCCCCTCGGCTCTGATAATGACCTGTTGGTACTCCTTTGTTTTGTTTTATTTTTTGGTCTTGTGTTTTTACTCATTTTTATTGTTTTATTGTAAGAACCACCTACAGGGGCTCCTGGCTGGCTCAGGAGGTGGAGCATATGACTCTTGATCTTGGGGTTGTAAGTTCAAGTCCCACCTTGGGTGTAGACATTGCTTAAAAATAAAATTAAAAACAAAAAAACAAAAAAACCTGCCTACAAACATCACAGAAAACTTATAAATGAAAAGCAACACTCTTTATCCTACCACTATTAACACAGTTCCTACCTTTGTTCCTGTGTATTCCCTTCTAGGCTTGGTCTCAGATATAGTATTTTACACTCTTGTAATCCTATTGTACAGTACACTATAGATCTATGTCCTTAGAGATTTTTGTTTGTTTTTTTGTTTTGTTTTTAATATTTTATTTATTTATTTGACGGAGAGAGAGAGAGGACAAGCTGAGGGAGCGGGAGAGGGAGAAGCAGGCTCCTGGCTGAGCCAGGAGCCTGCTGTGGGGCTCAATCCCAGGACCCTGGGATCATGACCTGAGCCAAAGACAGATGCTTAAATGACTGAGATGCCCAGGCACCCCCTTCAGAGATGTTTTAATTGTGCCCCTATGATACAAAATACTATGGGTATTTTGGCCCAGTTATCCATATAACCAAAACTGGTTTCCTGATAAACACCTTTACCACCCATGATGTACTCTATATTTTCTATTTTAGTCTATTTCATTTTAAAAAAAGAGCCGGTGGCAGGAGACCTATTAAGTTTATTTCATGACCCATTAATGGATACTGAACTGCAATTTGAAAGCCAGTGATAGGGGCCCCTGGGTGGCTCAGTTGGTTAAGTTGGCTCAGCTGATCATGATCCCAGGGTCTTGGGATGGAGCCCCACATCAGGCTCCCTGCTCAGTGGGGAGCCTGCTTCCCTCTCTCCCTCTGCCACTCCCCCTGCTTGTGTGCATGCTCTCTCTTTCTCTATCAAATAAATAAATAAAGTCTTAAAACAGTCATAGACATTTTCTCATGTCTTTCAAATCATCCTTTGTGATAGCTGTATATACTGCTAGGTGAGTCACACCATTCTGGTATTGGACATTATTCTATGGGACATTACTTCCAAGTAATGCCAAAGCAAACATCTTTGTGTACATAGCTCTTTAAGATAAATTCACATAAGTGGAATTATTAGGTCAAAGGATATGATACCAGAATCAAATGCCTTATTTTCTGGCCAGTTACCTCTCTACTGGAGTTTGTGTTTCTGTGTGTGAATGATAACCCTGACTCAATGTTTGGGGGGTGAGGAGGAATGTTTTTAGATCTGTGTTCTCTTCTCGATAGAGTCATTGAGTAATGGAGCTGGAAGGGATCTGAGATACCATCTCATCTAGCCACCTGACTGAGGCCCACAGAGGGAAAGTGTAGTAAATTCTGTCTGAACAGGAAGCAGGCTGGTGAACAGTTGTTTAGAGCAGTTCTCAGCTGAACACACCCAGCACAGGAAAAACTTGCTCAAGAACATTGTCCATCAACTGTCAATCAACAGCATTTATTGTCAGAACACTCTTCACAGCATTGGTTGCAATCCCAGAAAAACCAGACTTTGTACTTCCCAATTATCACAGGCACAGGCCCAGGGGAGGTGAGAAGAGGGGGAAAAACACTATGTTCTTTTAGAAGTGGCTTCTTATGCATTTGTTTGGCACCAAGAAAAAGCCACGGAGATCTAAGTGGGCTTCGGTCCCTTGTCTCCCCCCACCCCCCGCCATTCCCTTGTGAAACATTGGGCAAGCTGTCATCTTTTTCTGGAAGAGCCTCAGATTTTCCACACCAAACCTCGTCCCATGGTTCTGATAGGGGACAAATACTTGAAATGGGGCTGGAAGAAGAGCATATGTGGGTTGTAGCATAAGGGGAGTGAGGGAGACCGACCCGGATTCCCATCCCCAGCTCTGCCATTTAGCAGTGGTGTGATTTGGGACATGACACTTACATTTCCTGAACCATAATTTCCCATGCCTGCAAAATGAAATGAGCTCATGAGGCCAGACTTGTGAGAATTACGAAGTGGCTGGTGCTGTGCTTTGTGAATGACCAGCAGGGACTCGGCAGGATTGATGCTCCTGCTGCCAGCTTTCTGGTATAGGGTTTGCTTAGCAACTGTTGCCATTTGTATTTTTGTTGTTGTTGTTATTATTTTGATATTGGTTTCGATCAGCTTTGACACTGTCGTAAAATGCCTGTTGTTAGGAGTTTGGGGCACATACTTGAGTGGTTTCCTGCTATCAAGTGGGTTCACTGCAAAAGACAGCCCCCAACATACACAAGTGTCTCTCTGTGATGCTCTCACCACCTCTCTACTCGTCCTTCCTACTGAGACCATCAATCATGGATTTCATGTGCCCAGATATTACAGATGGCGTGATCCTGTGGTGCTGGGGAGGCTGAAAAGCCCCAGGTGACCCACTGAGGTCCTTTCATCCCCCTGCTACATACAAAGACCAGCTTTGATTGCCATGGGGGCCGCCCGGTGAGCCTACTGCAGCTTGGCCTGGCTTTGTGCTGTAAACTCTGTCCACATGCAGATCGATTACCGTGGGCCGGCTGTCTGTCTGTCTTTGTTCTCCAGTGGGCTGTGGTTCTGAATTGTCTGTGAGTTTTAGAGCTGAGTGTTTAAGGGAAATAGGACACTGCATTGGCAGACAGGAGAATGGGTTCATTCCTGGCTAGGCCGGGCTCTCACTGCATGACCTTGGGCAGATAAAGCCTCCTCTTTGGTTTTCAATTTCCTCATCTGTGAAATGGGCATGGGGACGGGGAGGGGGAACTAGACAGCTTAGACACCCTAAGATTTTGTTTTAATGACCTTGTTATATGTAAAGCGTCTAGACGTAAGGCGCCCTCCTTGACTGTAAGGTAGACATATCAAATAAGAACCGATCATTACCCTCAAGATATCTTCGATCTAGTTAGAGAGACAGAGTGACAACATGAAATAGTGAACACCAGACATCATATAATTAAATGCCAGCTGTCTGGTACATACTGCTGATGCCTTAGGAACTCAGAAAAAAAGAGAATGCTGTGGGCTTTGTGGAGGTTATGGGTCCCGGAGGATAGACGACATTAGGTTGGATGAAGATGGGGAAGAGGGCACCCCAGGTGGGACCCCAAGGGGCTTCCTATGCCTACAGCGTCACCCTTTCAACTTTGCACAAAATCACTGTGTAGGCTAGCCACAATGCTGGCTTATTTGTCACAAGGACCCTTGCGTTGATTCTTCTACCCCTTGTTGCATACTGGGCTTGCCTGACCCGAGAGGCTCGGACCTGGACCCCAGCCCTCCCCTTCCCACCGCTGCCTTGAGGGCACCTTCTCAGAGCAGGAGTGGTGGAGATTGGTATCGTTCACTGTCAGAAGCATTTCAGGCAGGAAATGAAGAATTTCGTAGGTGGTTAAAAATACAGTGGAGGCTGATTTATGTTTGAATTTTGTTCCAGGACAGCAGATTATAGCCCAAGTTCTGAGGCAAAGGCAGCGGTGTCTTTATGGCCTGCTTGGATCAGTTTTATGTCTTGGTGATTTTTATATGTTTCAGCAAAGCCATGATGCTCGAACTTTTTTGTCCTGTACTTCACTGGGGAACTCATGTACCATTCCGTGCCCCCAATCTCATCTTCCCAGAAAAAGAAAGCCAGAAGATATAAAAGGGATGTTTTTGCTTGCTCTTTAATTGGTATCTGGTTTTTAGCTAAATGAAATCAAATCATAAATGCTGAACCCACATGAGACCCTGAAGTAGATGTCAAGTGACACCGTGAAAATGAAAGGACAGAGATCTAAATATTGTAGAATATGCATATCCATAATATATTGATATCCACAATAGCCTCTTGATCAGATATTAGTGCCAGGATAAGCTATGCGACCTTTTCTGGTATGCTGTTATGTTTTTACCTTAATGGCTGCTATATGTTTTGTAATTGATCGTGCTTCCCACATTTGTGTTCATGAGGAAGCTCAGATCTGAACTTGTTCAGGGATTCAGAGCATGGGTTTCCATGTACCAGCATCTTCCCTGGCTTTATTTTATTCTTCTACTTGTTTTACCTTTGCTCTATCACTTTATCTATTTTTATCCCACTGTATTGTGTGCATCTTGGTAAACTACCTCGGATCCTTTTTTGGAACACAAAGGAAGCATAAATCAATAAATACGTCCTGTGTTTGTATATATGGCACTTTGTTCTTTCTAAAGCAATTTTTACATCCATTAGCTCTGTGGGTCCCCACACACCCTGTAAGGGAAGTTGGGCAGATTCTCGATCAGTCCCATTTTGCAGGCAAGGAAGCTGAGGTACATCCATGACTGAAGTGGCTTGCAGAAAAGGACAGACCCACTCCCCCAACTCTAGAAGACCACCTAAACATCTTTGAAGAAAAGACAAGAAAATGAAACTAACAGCCCACCAGGTCACTTTTATCAGTACATGTGCATTAAGAAGTTTGGAGTCACCAGCTGAAGAGGACACAAACTGGGGTGACCACTGGCTTCAGACTCTGCCCCACCCCACCCAGAGTCTGTATCTTCCTTGCCATCTCCACGGTCCCCCATTACCACTACTCGCATAGGTGGCGTGTGACCCAAGTTGGACAGCCAATCATAGAACCACATGCTCCTGGCTGTCCTGATTGGCTCAAAAGAGAGGACACATGACCTGGACTGGACCAATGGAGTGCTTCAGTGAGATTCTTAATCTCTAGCTGGGAAATGAAATCCCATCTCAGCTCTGGTTGTGGAGCTATTGAGATGTGATCCTGGAAGTGCTGGTGGCTGTTCGCTCTTCCAGGAGAAGCAGCTCGTGTGAAGTAGGAGAGAAGGCAGACTGCGTGCACAAAGCAGCAACTATGAGCGACAGTGAGAGAAAGTGCCCTGAGCTTCCAGGTTCCTCACCCAAGATGGAGGCCAATAAATCTCCTTTTTTGAGGAAGCTAGTTTGAGCTGAGTTTCTTTCATTTACAGCCTAGAGATTTCTTAATTCATATATATTCTAGACTTTTCCCCCCTTTTTTTTTCTGAGGGAAGAAACCCTGAAGTTCTGTTTCTCTCTCTCTTGTCTCTCGGACGAGTCTTGGTTTCCTAGGTCCCATGTCAGGAAACTCCATGTTAAGCTTGAGCAAGGGGGCTTCGGCTCTGGTAATAATGATTCCCACCACCTTGTCACGCATCTGTCTATAGCTGGGCCCCTGACAAAGGCCATGGAGCTTCGTGGTTCAGAATGGCTCTGAACCTGGCTCTGTTGCTCATCAATGCGTGAACTTGGGCAAGTTACTTGACCTCTGGGCCTCAGTTTCCTCATTTATAAACAATGGGGATAATAATAGTAGGTACCTCCTAAAATTCTTGTGAGGATTACACGAAATCCTCCATTTTAGCATATAATGCTGTGCCTAGCATCTAGTTAGGACATCGTAAATGTAGTTCAATCATTTTGGATAACTTGACGTGCAATATCCCTCAAGCACGCCTACGAGTGAGGCAGAACAAATATTCTCATATCTGTGTGGCTGATGAAGACTTTGGTGTTCAAAGTGGTTATGTGACCCACACAAGTCACATAGTAACTGGAAGAGTCTGGATCCTAGACACCGGAATCACATCCAGGGTTTAAAAAAAAAAAAAAAAAAATCCAGGGTCATCTCTTTAAGACCATGTTTACCAAAGGACACTGTGCTGGCTATCATCAGGAAGCCAATTTAACTTCTAAAGGGCACTAACTCTCCAGGGGCAGAGTCCATTAGAGAAGCCAAATTCTGTCCAGAAGGCTGCTTGATGAGGACAGAGGATTGACACTGGAAAGATGTCCAGAGAAAGGACTGCTTAAATTGGCTTTCCTGGACACCTCCAGCCAGTGTCTGTCCACCCTCCTCTCCCTCTTCTTCCTCACTGTCAGCTCTCATAACCCCCACAGCTCACATATAAGCATTCTAGAAGACTATCAGAGTCAGAAGGTAATACAGAGATGGCTTGATCCCATTCAGTCATTCAACAAATATTTGTTAAACATCTATTATGTGCCAGACATAGCAAATATAATGATAAACAAGACACAAATGAGAAAACTGAGTCCCCAGGGGGAAGATGGCTTTGGGGGGAAGATGGCTTCGCTAAGGTCTACAGCAAATTTGCAACTTTATCAGACACCTTCCAGAGATATCTGCCTAGCTCACAATGATCCCCTTTGCGTGAGATTTAAGTGATCTTACCTTCCTCACCACAGTTGATTGGACCTGAGGAAAACACCTGACTGAAGCTGAACCAATCAGATTTCATCACCCAAGAATTTGACCCTGGAATGAGATGCTGGTCTTAAGCCCAGAGAGAAAGGCGCAGAAGGGTCCTATCAATGCACCCATTCTTGGATCAACACTTGGGTCTCCCACCAGCACCACCCATCCCTTATAATACAGTTTTTCTCTTCATCTGGGGAATTTTGAAGTTATTTTTTTTCTTCTCGTAACAAAAATAACCTAAACTAAGACTGTGGCCAAGAGTGGATTAAAACCCAAGTCTCCTGGCTCCCAGATCTGTGTTCTTTCCAACACTCTGACTGGCAGCAGAGATGCATTTTCGAGGATCGCTCAGAACTCTGACGTTTGAATATGATCTTAGATATATCAAACACAACCATGCCATCCAAAGGGGTTCTCAGCGTTTCAGGGAAGGGAACTCTGGGAGGTGCCAAGTTCCATGATCTCTAAAGCAATTGCCTTGGGGCTATGTGTGGTTTCCAGAACAGCAGCAGAGAATGGTGATTAGAAGTTCAGACTCCGAAGCGGACCACCTGAGTTCAAACCAGTCAAGGTCTTCCACTCACCAGCTGTGTACCTCAGGCGAGTTGCTTTTCTCAGTTTCCTCCTCTGATATTACCCCCATAGGGTTGTTTTAAGCCTCCATATGTGTATAAAGTGTTTAGAATAGCGGGCAACAATAGTAAATTCTAGCTATTTACCATTACCTGCTTTTTTTTAGATCGCATTTTCCCACAAAACGTTGGGTTTAGCTTTCACTCACTTCTATAGCTGCTGCTAGTCTCCTGAGATCCACCTTGGTCTGATCACATTTTCAGCTAAAAACCAGCAGCATTCAAAGCTCAAATCGGATACCCACATGAAAAGCAATCAGTCTCTGACACTTTACACACCTTGTAACTGTGATGAGTCAGTTGTCTCAACTCATACACTCAGGAGCTGACCAGCTTGATGAAAGTTTCTCATCAAACATTCATTCAACAAGTATTTACTAAGTGCCTACTAAGTGCTGATCTCTATACTG
>JAPYYM010003064.1:0-11575 GCA_028534135.1 Potos flavus
TCTTAAAAAAAAAAAAAAGCAAGCATAATAACCACGAGACACACCAACAAAGTAACAATTTGAAAAAAGCCTAGAGTATACTAAAGATCTATCTACTAGGGGCGCCTGTGCTCAGTGGGTTAAAGCCTCTGCCTTCGGCTCAGGTCATGATCTCAGGGTCCTGGGATCGAGCCGCACATCGGGCTCTCTGCTCGGCAGGGAGCCTGCTTCCCCCTCTCCCTCTGCCTGCCTCTCTGCCTACTTGTGATCTCTGTCAAATAAATACATAAAAAAAAATCGTAAAAAAAGAAATTGCACAATAAGTTGTTCATCTCCACAGAGAATGGAGCAAAACTTGATGAGTCTTGCAATGAGATAATTGATTAAATGTAAGGAAGAACTTCTTAACTGAAGGGCAATTAAACATGGGAATGGCTTTGCATGGGAGACTATGGCTCTTGCTCATATGTGATCTTTAGGACGAGGCAGCAGCTGTTGTAGGTAACATAGACTCACAGAGCACCACCTTGGAGTGGGATGACTGAACCAGGAGGCCTCTTGGGGTCCACATCCTGGGGATGATTCCTTTTTGGTCCTGAGAAGTGGAGGGAAATGACCCTTTATTCCTCTTAGGAGTTGATACTGGTGCTCTAAGACTCATGATATGACCGTAGCACTCAAACAGGCTTTCAAAATTGTCCTTTTTATACCTGAATCAGAATTACCTAGAATGACTATTCAAAAATGTACCCCAGACCTTATGATTCTAGAAGAAGTTCCCCAAAATATGCATTTTAAGAAGTTCTCCAACTGGTCCATATGCACACTACAGTTTGAGAACCATGGTCATTTAGAAATGAGAGGCTTTCTTGTTCGCTATGAATGGGCCTTTGAGACATATATAGTTTTGCATGTGGTGACTGAGATCCCTGCCTAACCTTATTTCCTGGAAGGGAAATACACATGCTAAGAATGGAACTAGAGAATGGAGATGCTGAAGGATTTAAAGAGGATTTTTCTGGATATTCTAGGCCAAGTGGAGGCATAGATGAGAGGGAATGAAAAAGGGATTTACGAGATCCTAACATTTGCCAGGTACTCCCATTACAATAAAAAAAAAATCTCTTGAAACTATTTTTGTCCCTCTTTGTTTTATCTTCTTGAAATTTTCTATCCAAACTATTTTTTTTTAGAAAAAAATTGAATAGTACCTTTTTTAAGCCAAAGAAAAGGAACTTTTTTTCTATCCCGTAGTCAGAATAGATTGCAGACCCATAATATCCCAAGCAGCTGTGGAATGGATAGACGTCTCTTCTCAAATTTTTTGGAAAGAACCAATGGAGCTGGTAAAAATACAATGGACAAAGATCTCAGGGTCACCCAAGAGAAAATTCGAAGCAATTTAATATTATAAAAAGAATCCCCAAACACCCAGAATTTCCAAGTTCCACTTTGACCCTGTATTTTAAGAGTTGTTGTAAAAGTCATTGACGAGGAAGAACTAGGAAGGAAAGACTCATACATAGAATGTTCCAGATTTCCCCTCCAAGGTCACTGGAGATTCTGTTGGAGCAGGTCCCCCCAGCCAATCACGTAGGCTACATCTCAGCTTTGGGTCACTTTTGGAATCTTCTCCAGACTCCTGCTAAGGGCTGAATTGCTCATCCCTCTCCTCATCTTGACATTTACATATATCTCTGTTTCAAGTTTGACTGTCTTCGAGTGACCTCTTGTCTCAGTCTCCTCTTGCCCTCCCAGGCTCTTTCCCCTCCTTTCTAGGTTGGTGCAGGACAGGTAATGGACTTCCCCGGATTTTTGGCTCCTCTGCCTTAGACACAGAACCCTGACCCTGTCTACATGTAGCAGTCGACTTGGGGTCCGGGGACAAGTCTGCTTCTTGCATACTCTGATCTCTGAACCATGCCAGTGTTTACTATTTAAGCAATCTCAACAAGCCATTTAAACTCAAATGGAGTAAGTTCATCTTTTAGCCCACATCCACAAAACTTGCCCCAGAGTGGGCTGCAGCGAGTCTTTGCCTATGGTGGTTCCAAACTAATTCTAGAAGTTTCTTCCAGTACATTTACACAAAATAAATTTTTCCCTTGGCAGAGCAACTTCGTTTGATTTGGGTTATTTGACTACAAAAGCCCAGAGGCCAAGCATTTATTTAGAAATATTAGGAATCAGCAGCATGAATGAGATTGAGTTTTCATGAAAAGTTAAAGAAAAAAAGTTAAAGATTTCTCCTTTAGGGAGGGAGTCCACAAAAGACCCCATTAGCCAAGCCTCACCAGTAATTAGTCTGATTTCTCAGGCAAGAGGCGGGCTAATTGTCCGCCATCCATTCTAGTGGCCTGGAGACACTTTAAAACCTACCACCCATTGAAAAATATCTTTGGAGAATTTCCTGCTGCGTCTGAAGTCTTTTCTATTAACTAAATGTTCAAACTGAGATCAATATATGAAAATATAAACAAAATGGACGATTATAAACATGTCTTTTCAAATGGCAAATCCACGGGCCTGGTAGGACACGCGACTATAAGAAAGTGGGAAGGGGCTGCTACTTAGTAAGTGGCACCGTGAGATACATGACACGCCACGATCCAAGTTTAATACAAGAGGGAACTGAAGCTCAAAGAAGGTAAATAATTTTCCCCAAGTCCCACAAATCCCAGGATTCAGTGAGCTCCAGTGCGTGTGGTTTCCACGGCCCGGCGTAGAGGTCGGGAGCTCCGCAGCACTGACTTCGGGGTGTCGGAGGCTGGCTGGTTTGCTGGCTCTCTGAGGGCTTGTGGATGGTCTAGTCGTCATCACACGATGGCTTCTCAGGGACAGAAGCCAGTGACCGGGTGCACACGATAAGGCCGATGTTGAAGCCAGTGTAGATGAGCTGGCTTAGGTCTAATACGTGCTCACCTGTGAATCTGGACTTGTCTCCTCGGTGGCCCCTCTGGGGTGTATGGAGGGAAGCACACAGCCTGGGGACTCAAAACAGAGGCTTGGGGGGACGAGGCTCCATTTAAACTGTGCAGGAAGCTGCAGAGGCTCAAGGAAGCATCTGTGGAATTATAACAGAGAGGACCTCCGACAACTCCAGAAAAGTGGGCGACAGGCCCAGGTTGTGTGATGGCCACCTGCAGAGAGAGGAGTGTCGCCCTCCTTCCCCCCACCCTGCCCCAGACTCTGGTTCCTTCATGCCTTTAGGATTTCCTAGAGACGAGTTCATTGTTTGAGGGCATTTTTAACTGCTTATGGTATTTGTTGGAGGCCGAAGTGTTTGACCTCAGTGGAGGGATTGATAATTCCTACAGCAGAGATTCGGCCTTTGTGGTAAAATTGTCCAATACGCACAGCCCTTTGATCCAGTAAAGCATGTGTGTGTGTATGTGTGTGTGTGTCCGTGTCCTTATTCAACAGTGGAGGAAGGCCTGAGGAGACCATGGCTTCAGTCGGGGGAAGCTCCTCAGAGCAAACAAGGTCTTGTTTAGGTGGCTTTCTTGGTTAGGCTTTCTGCCACCAAGGAACCCTTCTTCCCCCACAGCAGCCATGTCTCCGAAACCGCACCCCTTGGACGTCCCTGCCTTCTGGCTCGCCAGAGCCTTTGTAACTGTGAGACCGCATCCGGCAATATCAATCACCGAGCTGGGGAGGAGATACCATCTTTGTAATCAGAATACCTCAGCGTTGCAGAGCTCTTCCCACGCCTGTACTTCATGCCCTCCCCTGAGCACCTGATACATACTGCCTCGCTGAGTCTTTCTGACCAAACTTCACGGACTGTTCCTCCACAGAGAAGGAAACTGAGACTCAGAGGCAGAGTCCCTTGCCCTGGAGGGCAAGAGCCAGGACTTAGACCCAGGTCCACCCGACCCCCATGCCACACTCAAACTTCTATGTTGCATCTCTACTTTTTGCTCAAAAAATGGAATTTAAAATCAATACGTATTTGTTGATTAGTTAGTAATGAGGGCAGATTTGTTTGTTTTCCAAACCGGACTCGGGATAGGTTGTATCTTCCTTAGTCCATCTGGATGCCTTTCCCCTGTGGAGGCCCAGAGGGTTGTCATCATAGAACACTGGCTTCAGAATTACGGGTGAGTTTAAAACCCAGCTCTTGAGGACTGATGTGCCCGAGAGGCTGTGGCCTCATGTCCTCCGCCCAAGTTCCGAAGGTTCAGTGAGCAGAGAAGAATCGAAAAACTGCAGCCGTATTTTTGAACTTTTTGTTTGGGAACAATTTCAAACGTACAAAAAAGCCACAAAGATAAAAATACTACAGGAGCACCTATATTATTTTCATTTTCCTCCACTGCTTTATTGTTTGCGCCTTTCTCCCCCACTCCATATATATGCGCATTTGTAGAAAACGGCTCAGAGAAAAATGTCATATGTATAGAATATACATCTGTATTTATTTATCTCTCTAGCTGTACATATGTATATGTATATATGTAAAATGTAATTTTTTTCAGAACAATGTCAAAGTAAGTTCCATACTTCCTGGCCCTTCACTCCTAAATATTTCAGTGTGTGTCTTCTAGGACTAAAAGTATCCTGTTACATAACCATACAGCCCGGCAAAGTGCTTTATCTGATCTACCCTCCACAAGTCAGTGTTGTTAGTTGACCTGTCAGTGCCCTTTACAGCATTTCCCCTCTGATATGGGCTCCGGTCTAGGGTCAGGTCCCGCATTTGGCTCTCATGTCTTTTTAGCCTCTTTTAATCTGGTTTTTATGATGTCGATCCCCTGTCTCCCCCACACCATTTTTTCTTCTTCACAAATTTGTGTATCTTCTTGGTGCAGGGGCAATGCTAATCTTTCCAGTATCATTCCGGTGTTCATCCGTCTGCTGCCCACGTGAGTACCGGGTGCCATTTTGTTTTATAGCACGTTCCTCATTCTGTGTTCGGTGTTTCCTCATGGTTACATTGGTTATGTAATCACAGCCAGAATGCTGCCCGGATGAGGTGTGTCCCGTCCTCTACATCTGGAGCCACACGACGTCATCTGTCCCATGCAGAGGATAACTTGGACCACCTAGTCAAGGTGTCGCATAATTTCTCCATTGTCTGCTTGCTGATTTTTTTTTTTTCACCTCTCTCGACACTGGTAAATGATATGTGGGGAGTCGCCTTAAGAAGACACAACTCGTCTCCGAACAGCAACTACAGTAAGAGCACTTTTCCCGTGCCGAGCACTGTGAGTTAGACGTGACCTCCTTTCATCCTGGGGAGGCTCCTTCCATTTCTCATGACCACAAGCCTGTCTTCTCTTGGCTCAAAGCCCTCCCTTCGTAGGCTGTATCAGGAGTGGGATCAGATCTGCAGTGGTTACTGCTGGGATTAGGCAGCTGCAGATGGACCTGGAGTAGAGAAAAAGAGGAGAGAAGAGATGTTAATTAGAGGGCCCTGTTGAGAGGGGGAGACCGCCTCAAGAAGCCTGGCTCGGCTCCGGGAAAGGCAGAAACCGACTGCAGGGGATGGGAGTAAGGAAGTCAGAGTGACTGAGCTGCACTAGGAAAGCTTGGCCTGGTTCCATGACACCGAGCCCCTGGCCTCTGACTCTGTGGGCCCTGTGGCCTCGGCGGCAGCATTCTGAGGGGGCAGCAGCATCCAGGAACATCTGAGGGGGGATGCCCTCTGGAATGGGGCCAGCAGCTGCCAAGGCTTCTACAAAGGCCACAAAACCCAACAGCCTCATGACAAAGAAGAACAAGTCCGCACTTGAATTGCTTCAGAGCCCCAGAGGAGCCACTTGAACTCCTGTTCAGAACCTGGCTACACGCAGCCATTCCAGGAGCAAGTGGATGCCAAGGTGCCCCACTGCACTGAGTTGTGCGGGAAACACAAAACCCTCCAACCATCCACTGAGAAATTCTAAAGGACTGAGAGAGCTGGGTTTTCATCCAGCTCTTCTGCAAAACAAAGCAAAGACATAAATAAAAGTGTTTTCAGTATTTAATTCTATCATATGAACCCCAAATAGGCCTTTGGCAGGGCCCACCTTTGGTTGGTGGGTCCTGTCAGAAAGCAAACTCTGCATATAATGAATAAAACAAAACAGAAAGAGGAGTTTATTGCAAGACTTTTAAACTGCAGACCTGGAAACTCATGGCTATGAGAGAAGTGAGTTCAAAATTCCTTTCAGACTAAGATATTTTACCCATAAAATGTAGAAGTTATTTGGCTTTTATAGCTGATTGGTTGCCTAGCGGTCTTTCTTATTTGGATCAGGATAGCTGAGTCGGGGGAACAAGTAAGCCCTGAGATGTCATGAACAGACTTGGCGTTTAGGGATTGGTTGGTGCCTTCTGCTGATTTTTTTAAAAGACTTATTTATTTTTTTATTTTAGAGAGAGAGAGAATGTGCGGGGGGTGGGCAGGGACAGAGGAAGAGGGAGAGAGAATCCTCGAGCAGAATCCACTCTGAGTGTGGAGCCCAACGTGGGGCTCGATCGCAGGACTCTGACATCATGACCTGAGTCAAAATCAAGAGCCAGCCGCTTAACTGACTGAGCCACCCAGGCACTCTTCCTCTGCTGATTTCTAAGAACCATAAATTCCTGTAAGGTTATGTAAAGTTTCCTTTATGCACCTATGTTGGCCATTTCCATTTTATCTCTGACTTAAGAGATTCCATTTTGTTTTGGTTCAATGGTCCCTGAAGAAGAGCTGCAAAGAAGCATTGTGAGGGTTCTCTACCTAGTTGGGAGGGTGCCCTGGAAGACAACAGTGCACAGACATTTTTCTATCCATCCATCCTTCCATTCATTCTTTCAGCCAATGAATATTTCTCTCTCTCTCTCTTTAAAGATATTAAGTAATCTCTGTATCCAACTTGGGGCTCAAACTCACAACTCTGAGATCAAGAGTCACATGCTCTACTGACTGAGCCAGCCAGGTGCCCCTCAATCAATGAATATTTCTTGAGTAGCTACTATGTACCTAGAGACCCAGGACACTGAGCTGGAGATGGAGAGGGGAGAAAACTCCCTAACAATAAAAGGAGAAACAATTCTATCCTGATTGGGTGAATAGGTGAAATCTTTACTTTTCCTATTGTTAAGCAAACATATAGCCTCTAATGAGGTTTAAAAATAAAGAATCTAGAATCTCCTAAAAGAACTTTTTTTCTTTTACTCTAGGGAAAGAAAATAAAGAAACATAAGATGATCTTAATTAGAATTGACCACTAAATCTGTGAGACATGGGGCAGCTAAAAGGGTGGTATTTCACTTTGACAATGGGCTTTAGAACTGGACACAATGCAGACTCTAGAGTGATTCAGCTTTTTCCTATGCCCTCTGTCTTGAGCTTGTGGAAAATAGGTCAAATAAGCACGAAGCTGCCCAGAGGGAAGAGGTTAGAAAGAAGCTCATGGGCCAGCCTGTCTGGGGAGCAGGGGATGGAGCCATGAGACGCAAGCTCCAGGACAAGAAACCCTGCGTTTCCAGGGGACCCCCCTACAGCGCTTGTGCTAACAGATGATGGATGTTGCAGCTGTCCTTTGCCAGTGGATTTTTAGGGAATGGAAGCAGCAGGGATTTTTTCTGAGCCAATGCACAGACTCCTGGGAACAGTTGAAGTTTCTGCTGTTTAAGGAATTAAATGGTTGGAAGCTCTCTTATCCATTGAAAATGTTCCCCAGGATTATACTGAAATGTTAGGCGAGGGTTTTTCCTGGTACAGAGAAATTCTGGGGCTGAATGGTGTGCTGCTGGAAGAGGCTCCAGAGACAAAGCCGTGCTTGGGAGCCAGTTCTGCAGGAGGGAAGTGTGGTGGCTGACAGCCTGACTTCCCCTCACGGGATTCAGCCCACTCAAATCCAAACCTATGGAACAGACTTCTTCCAATAAGGCCTGGGACAAGAGCTCATGCTTTTAGTCATTCTGGCTCTATTTTCATCCAGGCTGATGCCCATGATGATAGAGAGAGAAAGAAACACACCAGAAGCCTAGTCTCAGTGTGGGGAACCTTCCATTCATCATCCTTACCAATATAGGACAGGACCAAGAATCACAAAGTAAGGAAAACAGAATAAACCAACAAAACAACTGAGAAGCCAGCATTGATGTTACGTAATGTTCCATTGGTTTTATTTGTTCATACCCTACCTATTTTCAAAAGCAGCATTAGAGCAACTTTAGATCATTTACTTCTGAAATCTCTCAGGGCCCCATTCAGAATCCATTTACACAAACTTTATACATAATTCTCATCCATTGTCTAAACTCTCAGCTATAAAAAGCAACAAATAAATGTGGAAGAAGCTGCTACGGTAGGTATTAACTGGTAACAGCAGGACATGACAGGTACCAATGAGAAGGGAGACAGAAAAACTATAATAGTGCCAAGAACTTAAAACCAACCATCTGGGCCCATTTAGGGTAGGGTTAAATAATCCTTGGAGTCTTAAATCTATTCTAGATTGGGCCATTTCTGATATTTTTATGAGTAACCTGGAGTCTCTAAGAAAAGGTTTGATTATGTTCATTTTGCCTTGTTTAGGAAATTGGAATGTATTTGTTCAGGAAGATTTTTGTCTCACATCATTAAAATTCTAAAGTCTTCTGTTTAAATGATTAAACTTTCGAGTATTGGAAAACTTAGACATCTAGAAAGACTCATGGTACATGGTTCATAGAAACCCAAATAGCAAATTTTCAGCTTGAACACAGGTGTGTTTGGGGTTTATCAGTTGATTCTTGGTACAAATTATACTTCTCATCTTGAAAGATATAATTTGGGACTTCACATAGACCTTTGCAAATACCATAAATATGATTCATATAGCAATGAATCAGAACCTCAGGATCAATTTTTCAGTTGGAATCCATATGGGCTTACAAATGGATTCAGTGCTTCCCTAAATTAAAAAGGAAATTTAGAAATAGAATTCAAGGTGTTTGATCTACTACAACCATGTATCCTTTTGGTTTGGTTGGTTATATCCTGGATCCCTGAAATTGGCTGGGTGTAGGGAACACTGACCATAGTCTTGTGCTGCTAAGAGTCCATTTCCCTTCTTACTTACAGGGGAATTGTGGCGGAAAGCTGGGCACAAACATCTTTTCTAGCCTCTAAGCATATGGGCATATGACCAGGATTGACCCAGAATTGGCCTTGCCCCTTGAATCCACAGGAAGTGCTAATAATTGATGAAGTCTACACTATTTTCATAAGATAGGGAGGAATATTGGGAGAAATGGCTGCCCTTGGAAAAAAGCAAGGTAGCTTGTAGTATCAATTGTCTGTGACATGATGTGACGTGTGTGTGACAGAAAGATCCCTAATGTCATACCTTGGGCTATGAGTGGTGATGAGCCAAAGGAAACAGAAGACAGTATCAGAGAGAGACTCTGGATCTGCCCTAACATTAATACACTAGTGTGAGACATGGGTTGGATCTAGTGATGCAAAAGGTGAACATAATTTTGATAATAATAGCAACAATAATATCTTATATTTTTGAAAGCCTACTATATGCTAAGGCGTTAGCATGACTTTCTTATTTAACACTCATTGTTAACATATATGGTACAGCCTATTCATATCCCTATTTGACAACATCAATCATGACTGCTATCTTAAGTTCTCATTTTGATCTTTAGTGGCATAGAATATATGAATCTCTCCCTTCTTTAGGGGATTACCTACTTTGTTTTCTAGGACATTATATTCTTTTGGTTATCCCTTTTTGGCCATGCTCTTTCTTTTGTGGTCTACATTTTTTTTGCTCTCATCAGTTATGTAGGGGGGTGTCTGTCATCCTCAGCCCTAACACTCTGTATGAGCAATCCCATAATTTATAGTACCACCTATACATTGATGAAGCTCAAATAATAACATTTTATTGAGTAGTTTCTAGGTTTCAAATTCTTTTCTAAGTGTTTCACATGTAATAACTCATTTAATGCTCAATATCTTGAAGTAGGTCCTATTTTCATCCTGGTTTTATAGATGGAGAAATGTAGGGAGAGACGCTGTTCCAGGTCACAATGCTAATAGGAGGTGGAGGTAGAATTACAACCCATGTAGTTCAGCTCAAGAGCCTGAGTATGGGGCTAGAGATTAGACAACAATGGAGCCCCTCTTTAAGAAAAAGGATACAAAATTACAAATAAAAATTAAGTAGAAAAGTGAACATATACTTAGAATGAGGAAAGAAATCATAATACATTGAAAATATAAAGGGCTGACAGAGGCTTCCACTTTTGGCTAAAGATGGAATAACAGGCACCACATTTGCTTCCTACCATATACAACCAACAACACCACAAAAAAGTGGGCAAGATAAATGAGACCAGTGATTTTTCAAGAGATTTGATATCAAGAAGCCAAGGACACTAATCAAGAAATGGGAAACAAATGAAATAAACCTACAGTTGCCCTAACTTACTTCTTTGAGTGTTTCCAGGCTATAGTGCAAAGAAGGAAAAATCCAGGGAGAACCTGGTTGATTCTCTGGATAAAGAGGCTGAGTTGAGGGTCGGGCAAGTCAGCTAAAGTTCATAGAGTACTGGAGAGGATGGAGCTGCACAGAGAGAGAATTCCCAAGAGCAGATGGTTCCCTTTAAGTATTTGGCAGAGCTTTCATCAGTGTGTGTGTGTGTGTGTGTGTGTGTGAGAGAGAGAGAGAGAGAGAGAGAGAGAACTACAGAAAGCCAGGAAAAGAACCATCAAAAGGATCGGAAGGAATACCTGGAGTTTGTTCAAGGTCAAGAATAGTACCTTCTCCCACCACACAGACTGGAAATTCTCATAAATTTCAAAACATTAGGTAAAATACTCAGAAGCACATTGCCTAAGTAGTGGGAAATAATTAACTCTAGACCGAAGACTGGTCTGCTCTCACCTATGAAATCTTTAAAACAAGATGAAAAATAATCAAATTATTTCCTAGTAATTTAACTGCATCTCAGAACACAGCCAATAATATTTATAGCAATTCAAAAATACCCAGCAGCCAACAAGAAAAATCCATAACTGGCATTCATTACAAAATTACCAGGTATGAATAGAAGCAAGAGTATATGACCCATAATAAGAAAAAAAAATCAATAAAAGTCAACCTGGAACTTATAAAGATGTTAGAATTGGTGGGCAGGAACATAGGGCAGTCATTATAACTGCATGACATATGTTTAAAAAGGTAAGTAAAGACATGAGAGTCATTAAAAGACCCAAGTAAAATCTCTAGAGATAAAAACTATAATGCCCGAAGTGAAAAATATATTAGAGAGAATGGCAGAAGAATTAATTGCAGAAGAAAAGAGTAGTGAACTTGAAGACAAAGAGATATTTATCAGTTCTGAAATGAAGCAGAGAGGAAAAATGATTTTTTAAAAAATTAACAGGGACATCTTCAAATGGCCTAATATATATAAGTAATTAGGGTTCTGAAAAGGAAATGGGCAAAGAAAAATTATTTGAAGAACAATGGTCCCTAACTTTTCAAATCTCATTAAAAATACATGGTGTTTAATGACCCTGACCACAAAAAAATAAAGAAAACTACACCAAGGCACATCATAATCAGATTGCTGAGAAAATCTTAAAAGCAGCTTAGAGGAAAAAGGACAGGTTACA
>JAPYYM010003065.1:0-11574 GCA_028534135.1 Potos flavus
TTCAAGATTGTTATATAAGTGTAATCATATAGTAAACAGAAACTTTTAATAGGACTTTTTCAGTTGTTTTCTGGGAAGTTTTGTTATATAAGCATCTCCTCCTTTTTCCTTATGTCATCTTGAAGACAGTCTGTGCTGCCCACTGTTGCCTTTATAGCTGAGGCCATGCAGAGACAGTATGTGGTGGAAAGCAAATTCCTGGGAATTGGCAGAAATTTTAGGGAGAGCTTTGAGTTTCAAAGATCACAGATTTGGTGGATCTTTGAGCCCCTCAGACCTAGGTCTCTGAGGGGCAAGAAGGGCATAGATGGTATCACATTAGGCAATATTTGACATGGAGTGCATTTTGGTCATAGAATTTGCTAGCTGTGTAAGATCAGCTTTCTCAATGGGGGTGATAATAATGTCAACCTCATAGGGTTGGGATGAGGATGAAATATATACATTGCATGCCTTTTCTGGTACATAGGGTGAAACATAATAGCTCCTTCGGTGTTGTAGAACATTTGCCATATGCCAGGAAGTGCCAGGGTCAGATAAAATGGTGAGCAAGGCTAGATGTACCTTTATAGAATATCCATTTTTAGTTAATAGGAATGTGTTTTCAGATGACATATGGAAGCAGGACTAGAGCATAATCTAGTCTGATCTACTTTTCTACAAAAGTAGAGGTTTTAAGTAGAGTCATACTTCTCTTGGTTAAGGTCTTTTTTATAAATTAAAAATATCCTCCTCTTGTTACTATTTAACGATCCCTTCCATGTTGTTAATTGACAAAGATTGCAATCCTTTGCTCATAAGATGCTGGAGAATTAGAAATAGTTTTGTATCACACCTTTAACATTATGTAGTCTACAGCTTTACTGGGTGATCTCTTTTTAGAAGGTATGCCATTCAAATAGCAGCACTCAGCTGGATGTTAATTCTTATCTCTGTTTATGAATTCTTAGGGAAAAATAAAATTTAGACCAGTGATGAAAGACATATGCAAACTTAATAAGAATTATCATAACAAATACTTGTTAGTGCCTTTCTCATTTTAAATTTCACATATTATCAGTCAGTGCTTCATCTTTTCTGTTTTGCTAACTTATGTACCAGGAAGCCCCCAAATTCTATTGCTTATTCCCTTCTTTTCTTTGATCAAAGACATTAATTATCACCTACTTTTTAGAAGAAAAGTGTTAATTGTTTCTTTGATCCTTAGCTCCTTCATCTGTAGAATATCCTAAAATCTAACTTACTTACCCCTCAGGGTTATTTTAGGGAACAGATATGGTAAGATATGTAAAAGAATTGGTAAACAGTAAAGGCTTGAGTATACTGAGAGTAGCAAAAAAGAATGAGTACATACTTGGAACCAGATGGTTCTGTGTCCAAACCCCAGCCCTGCCTTCTTGTGCTGGTTGTATAACTTGGAACTACTCTGAGTCTCAGTTTCCTAACATGTCAAACAGGAATGCCGTTATGTATGTATGTCTTTCTTATGGTTGTGTCTGGTTACTCTCCATGCCCTCTTCCTCACCGCCCCAATTTTTTCTCTGCTTTTCTTAGTGCCCTAAACATGTGATACCTGTAAATGAATCATACAGGCTCAACTTGCCATTTGGCTACCAGTTAAGGTTGGCTAGTGGGAGGCACTGGCAGATCAGATGGTGATAGGAAAGAGAGGCTGGGCAATTCTTTGCTCTTTTCAGAATCCGTGCCTAGTCTCTGGTAAGGATTATATTCCTCCTTGGGCTCAGCACCCTGGACAGCCCCTCTTCAACAGTTCCAGTTCTCTCTTTGCTCTAGGAACACTATCTTTTCCTGGGGGCGGGGGGGGGGGGGGGGGGTGGTGGCTTCCTAGTGTTGTTAGTCTCTGGATACCTTGCCACCATTATTGGTTCTATGAGCCCCATCTGTATCTCTGTACCCTTCATTAAGGTCTGTTCCTTTGAATCAACTGTGCTAATTATTATTCCAGTTGAAATCCCAACCTGTGGGATTGGGATTAAATTTAAGCATAAATGAACATTATTTAGCCTTGGATCTAGCACATAATAATAAGCAAGGGCTCTTGGACTCTCATATGTCTACATTGTTTTGCTTCATTTTAGTGCAGAGAGCAACTTCTTTTTACTTTTCATGGCTTACATCAAATCTACTTTTTTACACTAAACACATAAAGTGAACCTGATTTTTCTTTTTTCTTTATTTTTATAAAGTTATTTATTTGTTATTTGAGGGAGGCAGGGAGAGGCAGAGTAAGAGGGAGAGAGAGAATCTTAAGTAGATATGTGCTGGGCATGGAGCCTGATGTGGGGCTCGATCTCATGACCCTGAGATCATGACCTGAGCCAGTATCAAAGATTTAGGCTCAGAACTGGAAGCTACCTGGGGGTCTTCACAATCTCAACAACACTCATGGCAGATGGGTGCACAGTCCTTTCAAGCTCTAGGTAATTAAGGAATATGGTTTGGAGAAAAAAATTCTTAAAAACTCTACCACTTCCCTCATGATATCTAGGCATGGGTTAAGACAATGCCATTTGAAGATTTCTGGTTAGATTTTTCTTCTTTCCCTAAATGATTGAGTGAGTACAATTAATTTTACAAATCTCTTTTGGTACTTGCAAGTTATTTTTTTTTTAATTATAGGATTTCTAGGATGAGACAGATTTACAAATAATGAAATTGCATGACAGAGACAAATAATATGATTGCCAGTGTGCAGGGTCTAATTCATGTCTGTTTTCTGCCTTTGGATGCTTAGATTCCTGGGATTTTAGAGATGGAAGGAGGCTTACTGATCATGAGTCAGTTCCTCCATCTTCCAGTTAAGGCTACTGAGGCTTAAAGTTAGGAACTGACTTGCTCATTTGGAAAGACATCGTTTCTAGTTTTTTAGGGATAGTGAATTCAAAAGTGTAATCTAAGTGTTGCTATTGACCTCAGGACCTTGAGTATGGAGTAGTGTTCCCATTTCCACCGACTTTTTTGAAATGAAAAACAGAAATTTGAGAATGCTGACACACTATTAAATTAAGAAGAAAATACAGGTGCACATCTGGATTGTGTGTGTGTGTGTGTGTGTGTGTGTGTGTGTGTACTTCTGTGTGCATGCTTGCTGTCTTTGTTTTTTCTCTAACAACCTCTAAGAACTATAATTTTTGGTTCCAATTTTTCTGGCATTTCTATGTGTGTATTCTTTCATTATTTTCTTTTAATAACATTTTTTTGATGTACCCATGGCATTTGCTTGTGTGAAAATTTATAAATCTAATAAAAAAGAATCAAAGTATGTAAGCAAAGCACTTTTATTTATCAGTTATTACTGGCACAAGGTCCAGGTCATGGTTCTCAGGTAACAATGAAACAGTTTGAGGGCTGAACAAGACATAATTGACTCTAAAATTCTTAGAGAACCCTTCAAAAGTGAAAATAATAAATATTTAATTAAACATCTTCTAAAATAACATTGTCAACTTCATTAAGTGTTCAATTTAGTATGTATAAAATTTCATTATATTGTAAAACATTTGAAGGGGAGATGTTCTCTTTCACAAGTTCCCAAGTATGCATGATAATCGCCAAGAAATCATTGACAATCTAAATTAAGTGAGTTTTTGAGCTAAATAATTTTCAAGGTAAAATTGCAAATTAAAAATATTCATGTTCATTTTCATTTTCCTACAGAGAAAATTATATTTAATGTGTGATTTGGGTGCGTTATATTTATATCACGTGGGGTGTGGCCTCCAAGAGTATCAAAATACATGGGACCTTTAAGGGACTTAAAATGTGACTAGGGGATAACAAGTGGGAGAAACACCTTATAGTTTGTTAGAATGGGATTCTCTAGCACTGCCCTGCTAAGGCAACATTAGCAGAGTAGAAGGGAGTCGTGGTCACTCTTTCTGTTAACAGACTGTATTAGTTATCTCTTGCTGTGTAACAATAAATTGCCACACATTTAGCACCTTAAAAGAACACATTAATTATCTCACAATTTTTGTGAGTCAAGACTTAAGGCATCACTTGAATGGGTCCTCTTTTTAGCATCTTGCAGGCTGTAGTCAAAGTGTCAACCAGGTTATATTCTCATCTGGAGCCTTGACTGGGATAAAATCTGCTTCTGAGCTCATTCAGGTTATTGGTAGAATTCATTTTCTTGTGGTTGGACAGGATGGAGGGCCCACCTTCTTGCTAGGTGTCAGCTAGAGGCTGCCCACCATTCCTAGAGATTACCTGCTATTCCTTGCTATACATGCTAGTTTTCCCAACACAGCTGTTTACTTCATTAAAGTCAACGAGGAGAGTCTCTAGAGCAAGTCCGATATGATAGCATGACAGTCTTATATACCATAATGTAATTATAAGAATGGCATCCCATTACCTTTGTCATTAGAAGCAAGTCATAATTCCCTTCTACACTCAAGGGGAGATGTTTACACAAAAGCATGAACACCTTCTACAGGCTTCCAGTTATGGAATGAGTAAGTTACGGGTATTAAAGGTATAGCATAGGGAATATAGTCAGTGGAATTGTAATAGCATTAAATGGTGACAGATGGTAGCTACACTTGTGGTGAGCTATTGCATAATGTATAGAGTTGTTGATTCGCTATGTTGTACACCCGAAATTAATGTAACATTGCATGCCAACTATACTTCAGTTAAAAAAATTATGAACACCAGGAGGTGGAGATCATAGGGCAGCCACCTTAGAGGCTGTCCAATGACAAAGAATACTAAGAAGCTATTCATTTGCATGAATTGGTTCAGCCTTTTGATTCAGCATTTAGAACATTTCTAGTTGTGGAGGGAGTCATAGAACAAACTCAAGAGTGACCAGAACCACACTTCTACAAAAAGTTTATACATCCCCCTCTCAGGTGTGACCTTTTCTCTCCTTCCTGGAACCCTTGCAGAGGGCTTGCTACCCAGATGGTTAACATTTCCCCCAAAAGTAGCATACCCAAACTTGCCTTTCTCGGCAGCAGTCCATGCAGAAGATGAGCCCCCTTCCCATCAGCAAAAATTACCCATACCTTGTTCCATTCCCTTAGGTCCCTATAAGCAAATGGGAAACTGTTCTTAATAAGCTACAAAACTCAAGTATTCAGAGTTGATAATGACCTTATTTGTTATCCAACACAGATTGTGTTTTCATGCTAGTATGGGGCAATACTGCATCAGTCTAGGGTTGTAAGAATTATGAAGATTTTAGTCACTGAGGCAAACCCACCTGGGAAAGTATTTGGGCACATTATGACAAATGTAGGCCTAGAAAACTACATCTCTAGGACAGTTGGCTTGTGCTCGTGGGAACAGGAACTCTGAAAAAAAAAAGAAAAGAAAAGAAGAGAGAGAAAAAAGAGAAAAGTGAAAAGGGAAGGGACAGGAAAAGAGAAAAAAGAAAAGGAGAGGAGAGGGAAGGGGAAGAAAGGGGAGAGGAGGACAGGAGAGATGACTGTCTTCTAAGGAATTACCTGAAACCAATTGGACCAGTGCTTGTTCTTATTCCTTTGGCAACTTTGCTCACTGCAACCATCTTTCAGCTCATACTTTCTACTAGATTTTTGTGATTATCCTTTGCGTTTAACATTTCTGGCAAGTTTTGTATGGTCTCTGTCTCTGGTCTCCCCATAACTCTGTTTTCCTTTCTAGATAAGGTTTTTCTGTGTCATCCATGCTTGGCATCTGATCTCAGCCAAACTCCTGTTTTGACTCAGCCATCCCCTCTAGGTACCGAAGGTTATAATGACTTTACCCTAATATACAGCCCCATGCAGGAAATATTGGACTGTGTGATTAGGATAGCATTGCTATCTACTGAAACAAAATCTCAGGAGCATTAATACAATAAGGATTTATTTCTTATGGACACAACAAGATAATGCAGGCATTCCTGGTCAGGCACCTCTTCCATAAATACAGTGCTGCTGGGACCCAGGCTCCTTCCATCTTGTGGCTCTACCATCTTTAACACACCTTCTTCCATTACTATGTTTATCTGCATTAAGCCGTGGAAAGGGAGGATTATGGGAAGTTGTACATAGAAGGATTTCTGGGCCAAGATTGCAGTAGCGCCAATCACTTCTCACTTTCACTGGCTACACACAGTGCAAGGGAGTCTGGGAAATGTGATCTTTGTGGCCAGGAGGAAGGGGATATTTAGCTAGCAGTTTCTGTCACACGGATTGTTATGGCAGCTATGAACCTATGTTTATATGCATGTTGGGAAAACTCAGTAGGCAGCACCTTTGAGGAAAAGGACAGTAACCAATGGTTTATTTGGTTAATAACATTTAATAACATTAATAACATTAACATTTATGCAGTTAATAACATTAACATTTATGCAGTTATGTTAATAACATTAATATTAACATTTATGCAGAACTTAGTATATTTCAGATACCGCTCTAAGTATTTTTAAAATAATAACTCATTTAATTCTTATACAGCTCTATGAAGTAGGTCCTGTTATAATCCTCATTTAAATGTGGTTGGGAAAACTAAAGCACAAAATAGTCTTTTGGTGCTACTTTTATAGGCAAAAATATGAATATTTCATCTGAGGTAAAAGACTCACTTGATTCACAAAGGGCAGGCCAACTGCAGGAGTATGAATTAACTTCAGATGTTGTCACCTTCAAGCTGTCATGAGGTCTTCAGCATGGTAAGAATTAACAGCACAAATATCAAGAATGTTTCTCTGTCAGGTGATGCCAGAAACCATGTATTAAGGACTGCAGTAAGCTTTAGAAAATCCTTTGCATTACTCAAGAAAAATAATGCATAAATCTATTGATGTGATCTTTGTACTTCTTTATGAGTGAAGGTTATAAAGAGTATTAAAGAATATTCCACAGCCAGTGATCTGACCTTCACACTTCATTTAGAAATCTATGATTCTAAGGATTTGTCTTTTAAACATTTTTCCTCGAATTTTCAGATTTTTATCAAATTCACCATAGGAAAATAATGCCTTTAAAAACATAAAACAAAAAATTTAGGACAGTATCTCTAATTTATCATTTTAAGTACATTTTTGAAATAATTCTATAATTTTAGCTGATCTTTATTTTTGACTTATTGACTGTCTTAGTCCATTCAGGCTTCTATAATAAAATACCACAGCTTATCAACAACAGACATTTATTACTTACAGTTCTGGAGGCTGGGAAATCCAAAATCATGGTGCTGGCAGAGTCTGTGTCTGGTAGGGACTTGATTATTGATGGCTATCTTTCTTCTGTATCTTTGCATGGTGGAAGGGGCAAGGGAGCCCTCTCAGACCTCCTTTATAAGGGCACTAATCCCATTCATGAGCACTCTACTCTCATAAGCTAAACATCTCCCAAAGACCCCACCTCTTAATACCATCATACTGGGATCAGGTTTCAAAATTTTGGATGGACACAATATTCAGACTTAAAAAAAAAAATATTTTATCTATTTATTTGAGACAGAGAGAGCACAAGCAGTGAGAAGGGTCAGAGGGAGGGGGAGAAGCAGACTTCTCACTGAGGAGGGAGCCCGACGTGGGGCTCGATCCCAGGTCCCGGGATCGTAGTGCTTAACTGACTAAGCCACCCAGGTACCCCAACATTCAGACTTTTTTAATTTTAAGTTTCAAGGCCACATACCTGATCTCTTTGGATTAAGTCGTGAGCTTATTTGTGCCTGTTTTATAAATGACATGATTCTAACATCAATAACAAAAAGCTCTGCTTTAGGAGGTCTATTTTTTATCTCTAATGTTCTCAATATAAGAAGTATAATGAATCTCTTTAAAAAAAAAACAACAAAGTTTTGTTAACCTTAACAATATTTTTAAGAGAAACAAACTGAGGGTTTTAGAGGGGAGGCGGGTGGGGAGATGGGTTAACCCAGGGATGGGTATTAAGGAGAGCACGTATTGCATGGAGCACTGGGTGTTATACACAAACAATGAATCGTAGAACACTACATCGAAAACTAATGATGTACTGTATGGTGACTAACATAACAAAAAAAGAAAAAAGCAAACATTAGAAACAAAACAGATGGGCATAGGATTTTTATCATTTCAACTTAACCCCTTATATTTCTGTGTATCTCTTTTTGTCTTTATATATAACAAAAATCACAATATTTTCAAAGTACTTTGAAGTTGGGAGATTAATTTCATAAACACCACTCATTCAATATATTCATCACAGTTGGGGGAAGTAAATACAATTATAGTCCTCAGTCTACACATAAAGAGACAGCGGCCTGAGATGCTGGGGACTAACTATAGTGTCTCACAAACACAACAGGCAGCTTGAGGCCCAGTTTCTTCACAAGGACTCAGGATCTGGATTTTCCTATCTCTTTGTGGGCAGAGGATTAATGTGAGTATTTTCATGGAAATGCCAGTAGTTGGAGTTGGGCCAGGAGTTAAGGGCCTTCTGCATGTTCCCAGAAATCTGCCAGGCATTCAAGCTTCCTGATAAAGAATTTCATCCTCATAATAGCACTTTGGAGTCAATGTTACTGTTATTTGTTTGTTTGTTTTTTTTAAAGGTGAAAACCCCTAAAATTTAGAAAGGGTACTTGATTTACTCAAGTATTCATGGTTAACAACAGCAAAATCAGAATTCAAGCCTCTGTTCATCTAGATCAAAATATTCAGTGCTTTACCTATATTTCTTCCAAAATATAACTTCTGTTCTGATACTCTATGTGTGCTTAGACTTACCTATACTAAGTTTAATAGCAAATTAGATAACAAGACTCTGGTACTGGCTTGAGTCTAAACCAATACTTGATTGAGAAGTAGGTCATTAGCATAGGCCCCATGTCAAAGTTGTATGTGTGCATTATTTGATTGAGTATGTTTGTGTTCACATTTATTCCTTCTAAATTTACCTGGTGGGTGTGTTCCAGTGCTTTTAGATCAAACTATTCCCTTTTATATTTGGGATTGATATTCTAGACCTGATATTTCATGTTTGATTTTATATCTATATTTATTGGTATTGCTCTTTAATAAGAAGTAATTTGGGAATTTATTCATAAAACAGCTATTGATTCTTATATGAAAATCAGTTATTTGCTTTCAAGAATGATATCCTGAAAATAAGACCTAGGATCTGTTTTTCATTTGGCCTAAACTCAAACAATTATCTCTTCTCCAATACCTTGAAATAATGCCTTTCTTTGCTTAAGAAGCCAAACTAACGTTTAAGTAAATCTATACATTTGCATTCATATCTTTATAAAATGGATTTTCCTGAATAAGGAAAGAATATGAAATCAAGGAACATTTTTTTCTTCCTTGAGCTCTGCTTAGTAAGCATGTTGGATTTTTATTTAACATTTGTATTTGTATCTATGCACTGGCATTGGCATATTGAAAAAGTGAGTCTTAAGTTCTGTCAACACTTTGGCCCTGAAGTAACAAAATTAAAAAATAAATCAATTAGCTCTTTTTTTGTGTTTATTTCTTTTTTATAGAACTATATTTAAAAATACTTTATTTGGAAAATACATGTTATGTGATAGTATATTGTTAGCCCTTTTACTGTGAGACCTTGACTTGGATACATCCTAAATTCTCACAACTGTATCATGGAAAGTTTCTTTTTTCCTGGTATTATTTATACATATCTTTAGTGTCAGACTGATAAATGATCCCCTTCAGAGGTCTGTTTCCCACCATTCTTCCCTGAAGGCTGAAGTCTACTGACCAAAGTCTTGCTTGGCTGGCTGACCCTGCTCAGTAGTTGGGGATAACAGGTTGGAAACTCTTGAAGCAATTGCTGTGGAGACCAGGAGGTGAAATGCCTGATGGACTTGCTGAGGAGCCCAGGAGCCCAGCAGCAGTGGGCAGGGACCCTTACTGGGGGGCAACTCAACAGAAAGATCCTCCTCACATTCTTACCTCCACCTGAAGCAACCACTAATGAGGCAGGCCTTGAACAAATATTTATTGAGAACTTACTGTCTCTACTTGGCCTTGCACTCAGTGCTTCCTGTAACTTTATGCACAGATTATGTGAGGATTAGATTTAGGATGCTGTATTATGGCCAACTTACTAATGAAGTTATATTATATCCTATCATATCTTATCACATCAAAATCACATCATATCATATCAAAGACATGTTGCCTAAAGTTTCACATCCAGTGATGAGCAGGGCTAAGATACAAACCCAGGTTTTCTGATGAGCACCCAAAAGTCATGTTTTTTGAAAATGGTAGAATAAATTAAACATTTTATAAATAAGCTTTAGGCAGTTTTAGGTTCACAACAAAATTGAACAGAGAGTATAGTTTCCTCTGCCTCTGCCTATGCACATACAGCCTCATTCTTTATGAACCCCACCAGAGTGGTACTTTTGTTACAATTGATGAAGCTACATTGACATATCATTATCATTCAGAGTACGTGGTTTACATTAGAGTTCATACTTGGTATTGTACATTCTATAGCTTTTGACAAATGTACTATGACATGCATCCCTTTTTAGGATATTGCACAGAATAGTTTCACAAAATTTTAAAAGGGCAACAAAAAATATATTCTGACTCGCATTCTAGTGACTCTCCCATTGACCAGCACTCCCAGGAGTAGGAAGGGGAAGGCCTGGAGATGACAGTTGTGGCTGGACTTCTATAGAGACTATTACAAAGGTCTGTGGGTTACATGCTGGGCTTGTTACAAATCTCTAGCATCTTTAGTTTTTGAGTAGTACTATACTTTTAAAATTTTGGCACATGTCCATAGTGCTAAATTATTAGATAGTTTCCATAGAGATACCTAAAAGCAAAGCATGAAATGTGAGAGTTCAACATAGGGGCAGGAATATATAGGGGTTCCAAGTTCAGACTCTGGAACGAAAGTACTTGATTTTCTCTCTTGACTCTGCCACACATTAACTGTGAAACATTAGGCTTGTTGTCTACTGCCCTGGACCTCAGTTTTCTCATCGGTAAAATGAGAATTATGGTGCCTATCTCTATCAGTTCCCCAGGATTAATAAAAAATACCACAAACTGGGTGGCTTAAAACAACAGAAATTTATTATCTCACAGTTCTGGAGGCTACAAGTCTAAAATTGAGGTGTTGGTAGGGCTATGCTCCATTTCTTTTTGTTGTTGTTGTTGATTACCTTGTTTGTTTATTTAAAATTTTATTTTTTCAGTGTTCCAAGATTCATTGTTTATGCACCACACCCAGTGCTCCATGCAATACATGCCCCTCTTATTACCCACCACCAGGCTCACCCATCCCCCCACGCCCTCCTTTCCAAAACCCTCAGTCTGTTTCTCAGAGTCCACAGTCTCTCATGGTTCACCTCCCCCTCCAATTTCCTTCAATTCACTTTTCCTTTCCTTCTCCTAATGTCCTCCATGTTATTCCTTATGCTCCACAAATAAGTGAAACCATATGATAATTCACTTTCTCTGCCTGACTTATTTCACTCAGCATAATCTCCTCCAGTCCCGTCCATGTTGATACAAAAGTTGGGTATTCATCCTTTCTGATGGAGACATAATATTCCATTGTATATATGGGCCATATCTTCTTTATCCATTCATCTGTCGAAGGACAT
>JAPYYM010003066.1:0-11573 GCA_028534135.1 Potos flavus
GAGGGGGCAGCAGAGAGGAAGAGGCCGAGCAGAGGGCAGGGAGAGGGAAACCTCAGACAGAGCAGCCGGACAGGGGCACCCGAAAAGGAATCCCAACCTGTGGGCTTCGGGCGCTTGGCGGGAAGAACCGGTGTGGGGAGCTAGCTGCGGTGGGGCCGGGGGGCTGCGAGGGACGAGCAGGGAGGCTTTCCTGCAGGGGAGGTACCCTGAGGAGGGGCGGGGGGGGCAGGCACACAGACACCTACTGCGGCAAGAGGCCAGCAGTGAGGAGGGCGGCAGGCCGGCCAGGGGTGGGCCAGGTGGCCGCCTGGAGGAGGTGCTTGCTCTCTGCGGAGGGGATGCTTGGGAGAAAGGTGGAACCAGGGAAGGATCTTGGGGGGCAGGGCGGGGCCTGAGGGCAGGGGTTGAGTGAGGGGGATAGCACGCGGGGCACCCCTCAAACTGGGAGCAGGGTGGGCTAATGTCCGGGGAGCAGCAGCGCCCCCAGCGGGCGGTCACCACCAGTGATCGTGTTCGGACCAGCCACATGCCCACCCCCGGGGAGGGGGCGCCCTGGTTCTGCCCCCGTCAGTGGGATCTGGTCCCTTCGCAGGCTGCCTCGCGCCCAGGGTGGCCCGGGGCCCACACTCAGCCCGCAGCACCTGCTGTCCTGAGAGCAAGGGCCGGGGCCGCGGACTCGGGGCCGGGAGCCTGGACCTGGCGGCCGGGCTGAGGAAGGCCGTTTGCTCAGCCGCAGCTGGAGGCTTTCCCCGCTCCCGCCAGCGGATTCCGAGTGTTACACAAATGGATACAAAAGTTATTGTCAAAAAAGGCTAATGTAGCAGACCCGGGGCCTGGGCTCTTCCCCGAACCTGGGACCCAACAACACACCTGTGCCCATTGTAGCTTGCTGGCTTTTTTTTTCCCCCTTAACTTTTAAAAACGCCAAGAGTAATGCAAATTGAAAAAAACATCAAACCGTGAAACATTGTGTAAAGTAAGCATTCAACTCCAGGCCGGGACGAGTGCTGTTTCCGGCATCCTGCGTTTGCCTGGCCCCCCAGGGCTCCAGCTGCGCTGAGCAGTGGCCCCCAGAGGCCACCCCGCCGCTCTTCTCCACCCGACGTCCCTGGGGTCCCCGTGAGCGGAGAGCCGACCTCTTCCGGGACCCCTGGAAGTGTGGCCAGAGCAGAACGTCAAGTTGTCTCAGGCTGGGAAAACTCTGGGCCACATCTTCCCATCCGGAGGCCCCACGGGGCCAGCCTGAGGCCCCGCAGCGGGTACCCCTCCTCCCTCCACCTGCCTCGCCCCGGTTCCCGGCTCTGGGGCATCCCCGGGGCAGCCGGTACACGGGAACCCGGCTCAGGGATCCCAGACAGAGAGCTCAGTGTGGATCCCCGCTGTGGCTGGGCCCCGACCCACAGTGCAGAGTCTCCCGAGAGGGGGGTGCAGGTCAGAGATGCAGCCGGGACGATGGTGTGACTCCGGGGTTTCGCACAAGAGGGCCCCAAGAGAGCAGCGCCATGGGGAGGACAGAGTGGGCTCCTGGGACACGGGCCCGGGGCCAAGAAGGGCTGGGACCCCTGCCTGAAGTGGGCAGGGCAGCATCCCCTTTCACAGGTGGACCCTGAGGTCACACCCAGGAAGTGGCAGAACTGGCCACGCAAGCCGGGCCCTCGGAGTCTCCAGACAGCGGCCCACCAGGCGGAGACGGCGGGCGGCCCCACCACGGCCGCCCCTGCCGGGGGCCACCACTCCCCGTCCCTCCGCAGCAGCAGCCCCCAGCTGACATTCCTAAGTAAATCAGGGGAGAAAGATGAGCAGCGTCCTTTGCTGCGAGGACGGTGGCATTTGCATGTGGGACCGGGAAAGGCTCTAGGAAAATGGGCTGCCTCTGTTTGCGGAGCCAGAGCCCCACACCCCCTTCTCAAACAAAGGCAGATCCTGTTCCAGGAGCTGGGAGACCTTGCCCCCCGCCAGCCGGCTACGCCAGGGCCCTCTCCTGCCCACTTGCCAGGCAAGGTGAGGACACGTGAGTGGCCGTCCCCACCTGGGCAGGGCCACAAGGACGCGGTCGCTCCCAGTTCTCTGCCTACGGGTCTGGCCCAGACACGGCTGCCCAGACCAGGCTCGTGCTGGAAGGTTGTCCATGACCTCGGAGGCCTCTTCCGGAAACCGCCGTGCCAGGTGGGGACCCGCTCCGTGAGGCAAGGGCCACAGGAGGGAGGTGGGGAGATGGGCTCCAGGGAGGCTGGGCGCGCACCCCCAGCCCATCAGGGCTCCCGGTGCCCTGAAGGTCCAAGGTGCGCCCTGCTGCCCGAGGCCTGCCAGTACCTGGGGGGACGAGAAAGGCCAGGCGTTCAGTGCAGCTTCGGGCAGGGCACCCCAATCCCAGGGAACCTCGGTTTTCTCACCTGCCCAGTGGACCCACCCTGGAGCAGGTCACTTCCGTGGCCTTTGTGGCTGGGGCGTCCTCCGTCCCCGTCGTCTCTGCACAGAGCGCCCAGAAGGGACACCACCGTGGGGCGTGCCCGGCAGCCCTGAAGGCTGCCAGCTGACTTCAAGTTCTCGAGACTTCCTCCGGGACCGCCCGGTGACGCACACTGGCCCCGTACCAGGGACCGTGTCATGGCGCCGAGCCCTGTCTCCAGGCCGTCTGGAACCTGGCAGATGGTCGGGAGCTGCGGGCTCACATCTCTGCCTCTCTGGCCCTCCGGCCTCGAGGGGTTGTCCCCTCTGACCTCCTGGGGCTCCTCCAGCCTCACGGCCTCCCAGCCTCCGTGGCTGGTGACGGCCCTCATCGCTTGTGCTGGGACGGATGACCAGCCTCCACTCAAAGCCCCCCCTTCTGGGCCACGGGGCTCCTCTCGCTCTTTGCCCCACTTTGCCAACCTGTCAACGGGAATAGTGGCATCCGACCTCCCCACAGGGGGACCCAGAGACCAGGTCGGGGGGACCCAGGGTCAGCGTGGCCAGGCCAGCCTCCGGCGGGTCCAGGAGGAGACAAGGCCTCGTCTCTGTGAAAGGGTATCCTCTGCTCCTTCTGCGGGGGAGCAGAAAGAAGAGGGGGTCTCTGAGCCCACCCCTCTGGGCCCCCTCAGGCCCCGCCGCCCCAGGCAGGGCTGAGAGGGAGGGCAGGTGGGCAGACACACCGCTGCCGGGCCAAGCCGTCCAGACACGCCCTCCTTCTTGATCGGCTCCTGGAGCGGGAGGCCCACGTCGGGGACCGTCCTGTGTTCTGGGTGGGACAGCTCAGCCGGGCACCCTCCCTGGCCGCTGCTCTGGCCCGTGCCCTCCCCGGTGACGTGGGTTCACATGGGCTGCATGGTCGTCCGGGGCCCCCATCTCACGGGCCTCCCCGGGGCTGTGGGGTGCAGGAGCGGGATGCCGCGGAGGCCGGCCCAGGAGGAGGACAGCACCGTCCTGATCGACACGGCGCCCGGCGCCGAGAACGGGGACTCGTACGGGAGCACAGCCAGCACCTCCCAGGTAAAGCTCAGGAGGCAGCCTCTCGCCTCCCCTCCGGGGGCCCCCGGCCCACGGTCGGCCGTCGGTTCAGGAGGGCCTCTCCCTGCCTGGGCCTGAGCCTCCACCCCCGATGAGACTCAGGGGCCCAGAAGACAACGGCCACACCTGGGGCCCCAGCCGGCGGGCGTGGACCCAGCGTCCATGGCCGTGGTGTCTTCCCACAGCCCTCACCCAATGCCCAGCCCCCCTGCGCCCTTGAGCTGCCCCGATGACAGGAAGGGGGAGGCTCCCAGGTCACCACCCAGCTCACCGGCCCTGGGGGACATGCAGACGACCCCAGGGACAGGCTAGGCGAGAGGCCGGGCACAGGCTGGGCCAGGCCAGGTCCCACGTGGGAAGGAACGCTAGAGGGATGCATACCGTGTCCTGAAGCTTAAACACAGAACGTCCCTTGAGACGCTGCGCTCCGACGTGTGCAAAGCACGGAAGTGGCCTGGGAGGGGGCGAGCCCCCGACAGCCCCTGCCCCAGAGGAGGGATGAGGACGTCAGCTATGTCCACGGTGTTTGGTCACCTGCCTGGGGGTCACCTAGACCTTCTAGAAACCGTCTGGGCGCCATGACCGCCTCGGGCCTGGGCGCGGAGCCTCCTCGGGGGCTGTCCGGCTCTCCCCCAGCCGCTGTGGGCACCCTGGGTCCTGCCCATGCCACCTACAAGCCGGACCCTTGCGCACAGCCCAGCCAGGTGCCTGGAGGCCCACGCGGCTTCGGGAGGCCGGAGGGGGTATAAGGCTGGCCTCAGCCCAGGACGTGCCTGCGTCTGGGAGCCGCTCTGCCCACACACGGTGGCCGTGTTCTCTGCTCGTGCCTCTGTGTCCCGGGGGGGACACCCATGGGGAGGCCATCAGGGTCAGAACACTGCCATGCCCCTTCCTTTCCTTCCAGCTGAATGGACACCAAGAGGCCGACCGCAGGGTGGGGAGCCCTTCCAGGCCCCGAATAGGTGAGCCCCTCCCAGTGCCTGACAGCTGTGCCCGGATTAGTCCCGGGGGCGGGGACACAGATGGGACGCCCACGGGTGGCGGCCGGTCACCACCCCCGGTAACCACGCCGCCCCTCCCCCACACAGCACTTTCTCCTGCGCCAGCCCCGGTGCCCAGTGCTGTGCCCGGGGTGTGGGGAGGGCCAGGGCCGCCCACCCAAGGCAAGCCCCCCTGTCCCCGTGCCCGGGCTCCCCGCTGCCACCTGCCGCCGCCCCCGGCGCCCCAGAGAGCACACACTCTCACCTCACACCCTGCAGGACAGTGACTATCACAAATAATAAAACAGAAACTAACAAGCGTCCGTGAGGCCGCGAGGAAACGGGGACTGTCGGGCGCTGCTTGCGGGAAGGGAGCCCGCGCGGGGAGCAGGGCGGTGGCTCTTGGAAATGAGGCCCAGAGGCGCCTGGTGAGCCGGTGACCCCACTTGTAGGCATCTCCCCGAAAGACCTGGCGATGGATATCTCGGCAGCTCCCACTCCATGGATCGTGCCCCAGATTTCATGGGGACGTGTTTCTTTTCTGGGGCATTTGTCTCGGAGGGGACTGTGGGACGGCAGGGCTGGACACTCTCAAGAAACCACCCACCCGTTTTCCAAAGTGACCACACCATAGGCCTCCACGGTCGGCCCATGTCACCCCTAGCGTTCCTGCCATCAGCCTCGAGGAGCCTCCTCGAGAGGACCACGTGGCACCCCACTGAGGTTCTGATCCGTAAGTCCCTCGTGGATGACGATACCCCGCACCTTCCACCGGCTGATTGGCCGCTTGTCTGTCTCTGTAGAAAAACGGCTACTCAAAATCTTTGCCCATGTTTAAATTGGGCTATTTTGTCTTTCTAGCACTGAGTTGAAGACGTTCTTTATATATGTTGGATACAGGTCCCTTATTCGATATATGATTTGCTAATAGTTTCTCCCATTCCCTGGGTTACTTTTCACTTTCTTGGTGATGTTTTCGAAGCACATAGCTTTTTAATTTTGCCAAAGTCCCTCAGCCTTCTCTCTTCCTGCTAAGCTCTCGCTAACACATCCGCACCTAATGCAGGTCATGAAGATGCACTACCGTTTCCTCCTAAGAGCTTTAGCTTTTTGGTTCCTATACTGAGGTCTGTGATCTTTATATGATTGTAACCCCACTTTGAGTTAATTTTTGAGTATGGTGTGAGGTAGGGGTCCAAATTCATTCTTTTCAATCTGGATATTCACTTGTCCTAGTACCATTTGCTGAAAACACTATTTTTTTTCCTGTTGAATTGTAGTGCCCCTTTGTAAAAAAAAAAAAAAAAAAAGAATTAACCATAAATATATGGGTTTATTTTCAGAATCTCAAATATATTTCATTGACCTGTATGTCTATCCTTCTGCCAGTACCACACTGTCTTGGTTATTCTAGCTTCATAGTAAGTTTTGAAGTCAAAAAGTGTGAGTCTTACAATTTTGTTCTTCCTTTTCAACATCGTTTTGTTTATTCTGGGTCTCCTGTATTTCCAAATTCATTTTAGACTTGTCATTTTCTGAAAAACAAAACAAAAACAAACAAACGAAAAAACCCCACAAAAAAACAGCTAGGATTTTGATAAGGATTATGTTGAATCTGTCGATTAATTTCAAGAGCAATGCCATCATTATAATATTAATCTTCTGATTCACGCACATGGGATGTCTTTGCATTTTTTAGCTCCTCAATTTATTTTAACAATGTTTGGTGGTTTCAAAGTACAAGTCTTGCACAGTTTTTGTTAAATTCGTTTGTAAACATTTCATTTGTGGTGCTGTTACAAATGGGAGTGGTTTTCCTCCTTTCATTTTACGCTTGTTTATCACTAGTGTATAGAAGCCCAGTTGATTCCCATATGTCGATCTTGTGTCCTGCAACTTTGCCAAGCCTGTTATTAGTCGTAATAATTTCATAGTGAATTCCTTTGAAGTTTCCTATATACAAGATCATGTCATCTGTAACCAGAAATAGTTTTACTTTGATATTTACCTATTTATTTACCCTTGACACAAAGCAGCGGGTCAAGGGTTCGAGAGCTTGGCTCCTACTCCCCCCGCCTCCCGGAAGCTGAGCGTCCCAGCTGGGATGCCAGCCCTGACTTCTGTCCCTGCTGGTTCCTAGCAGACTTTGTCCTTGTTTGGGAGGAAGACCTGCGGCCGGGTCAGCAGCAGGACGGCGCCCCCCGGGGTAAGACAGACACACACGCGGCCTGGAGGGAGACCTTCCTGGAGAACCTCCGTGCAGCCGGGCTGTGTGTAGACCAGGTACTTGGGGGCAGTGGTGGGCTCCGCATCTGTTCAATGCCCCGTGACCTTCCCGACAAGGCCCGAGGGCATGGGGTCCAGAGCCCCGGGACAAACCAGGCACCAAAGTCCTGCTGGGCGCCCCCCCTTGGCGAGCTCCCCACGCCCATGGACCACGGACCACAGGCCCTCGCGCACCCAGCTCATGCCTGGGGCCAGCCCTCCGGACCCTCCTGAAGACTCAGGAGTCGCCCGCATTCGTCCGCGTAGGTGGGTCTAGGTGCAACTGTCGTGATGGGGACCGGGCGTGCTCACAGCGCGGCCACTAAAGCAGCCCCTGGCCCGGACTGCGGCCTCAGTAACAGAGGCCCCGCTGAGCGCACGTCCGGCGGCAGAGCGCGTGCAGCGGCCCGGGGGTCTGCGCCGGTGGGGGACGTGGCCCTGAGGCCTCGCCGGCCTCGCTGCCTGCCCCACACACCTCCCGTCGCCCCGTCCCTGAGGCCTCGCCCCGCCGGTCCTCCGCCCACCCTTCCCGCCGCCCTCCGCCGTCCCTGGGAACAGGCCCTGCCGTCAGGTGTCCTCTCCCTGCCCAGAGTGAGCCGGCCCTGGATTGGACGTTGATCACATTTTCACGTGTCTCTGTCATCCCAGCACCAAGTCGATGTTGCAAACAGTGCAGTTTGGTTGTTTGTTTGGACCTGATGGGAAGGGCCCACGCTCGGTGCGGTTCGTCCCAGGCCGTGCCTCTGAGATTCACCCCTGAACGGGGTGCAACCGCTGTGGGGCCGGCGTCCCTGCTCAGAGAACTCCCCGGGGGATGCACCCCTCTTTACGACGGCGTCCTTGTGGGAACTGACGTGTGCTGTGCTCAGCTCCCCCTCCCCACCGACGCCCCTCCGCAGCGCCACAGCCCCGGGTAGACATACACCCAGTGGGGTCGGGCTTAAGAACCGACACCCCGTCCCCTTCGAGTTTGGGTCCACTTGACAGTCCGGTGGGTGGGGTGAAAAGATGCTCCCCCTTTATCATGGAAAAAGCTTTGGGGACAATGTGGCTCATCCGCGTGGCCCCATGAGTTTGCAGAACCTTCACCCGGATGGGCGGGCTTCCCTTCAGTGGGGGCGCAGGAGGACAGGCACAGGGGCAGCAGGGGCAGTCTAGAGGGCAGCACACAGCACTACCCGCTAGGGGTGCCAGCCCTGCCCCCGGAGCGTCTGCTCTAGGGGGCCCCGGGCGGGGTCTGGACACGTGCATTTAGGGAAGAGAGGAGTTTTGGAAACCAGCCTTGGCGGGGCAGAGGCGCCACAAGCCCCCATCTCAGGGCCCCAGGAGCGCCTGCCACATGCGTGCACACATGCACACACATGCGAAGAGCCACGCCCGCCCACGGACCCACGTGTGCACATACGCACACGCACATGACGAGCCACGCCCGCCCACGGACCCACGTGTGCACACATGCACATGCACGTGAAGAGTCATGCCCCCCCACTGACACACATGTGCACACTTCTCCGTGTCCACGCATAGCACGGATGCCCAGTGGCTTGCTGAAGGCCGAGACCGTCATTCACCAGCTGCAAACCAAGCACTGACTCGACAGCCTCCTTAGGAGAGCGGGGCGGGGGGTCCCTGAGTAAGCAGCCTGTGGGGTCCCGCCGGTCCCAGAAGGCGTGGCTGGCGCAGGCCCCCTCGTCCCCGTCCCCGTCCCCCCGTGGCCGATGGGCTGAGTTCCCGACGGCCGTCCTCACGGCCGGCTCAGTGTTCGGAGGCGCTCGCACAGGCAAGGGGCCCTTTATCCGGCAGCTTTCCAGCCAGGGCTGGGGAGCCATTGCCACGGCTACAGGGACCCAGTCTTCCCCGGGAGCGTGAACAGACACACGCGCCCCCTCAGGCTCTCATGGTGCCCTTGTCCCCGCAGCGCGCCGTGCAGGACGGGGCGGGCGCCGTGCACTACGTCCTCCTCAGCGCCCCCTGGGCCGTGCTCTGCTACTACGCAGAGGACCTGCGCCTAAAGCTGCCCCTGCAGGTATCTGGGGGGCCGGGTGCAGGGGGTTCCCCACACTGCC
Source organism: Potos flavus (assembly GCA_028534135.1). Classification (NCBI taxonomy): domain Eukaryota; kingdom Metazoa; phylum Chordata; class Mammalia; order Carnivora; family Procyonidae; genus Potos; species Potos flavus. Next base: position 8,798 of record JAPYYM010003066.1, read on the forward strand.
GACAACCCTGCAGGCTCCCCACTCAGGGTCCTTGTGCGTCCCCCCCAGCCCCCCTCCCTGGGCCCCAAGAAGCCTTGCCGGGCAGCCAGGCTGGGCTCAGGGAGCCGGGGGGGGGGGGGGGGGTGCCTCCTCCAGGCCCCGCCCACCCCTCCCCCGCCACCCACTGAGGGCCAGCCCCAGCCTGGGGGACCCCGGGCAGAGGGGGGAGCACCTGCCTGGGGGCCGCAGTGCTGCCCCCTCCGCCAGCCCCCTCTAACCCTGGTGGTGTGGGTGTGGAGAGACAGGGCTGCCCTCCTATCTCTGGCCCCAAACTGCCCAGCAAGGCAGCCCTGGAGCCTGAGGCCCAGAGAGGGGCAGGGGCTGGCCCAGTCTCTCGCCCAGGGCCCACGGCAGGGCAGGGGGGACGGCGGGTCCGCGTCCGCATCCACTCAGGAGTGGGAGCCAAGCGCCCCTGCCTTCCAGGAGCTGCCCAACCAGGCCTCCAACTGGTCGGCGGGGCTGCTGGCGTGGCTGGGCATCCCCAACGTCCTGCGGGAGGACGTGCCCGGCGTGCCCCCCGAGTACTACTCCTGCCGGTTCCGAGTGAGCAAGCTATCAAGGTGAGTCTGGGGCCCCTCCTGCGGCAAGGCCCCGCTGAACGGTGACGCGAGGCTCCGGGACTGAGCCCAGATGCGGCGCCCCCTCCCCCACCGCTCGCTCCTTCCCTGGGGCTTCCAACCGGGGCCCATCTCTCGGCGGCCAGCACGGACTGCCCAGGTCGGGGCAGGCGGGGTGCTGGGGGGCAGACGTGCCCCAGAGCTAGCCGGACGCGCAGGTGTGTCTCTTGCGCAGCTACAGGTCCGCGGTGGGGGACGGGGCCTTCGGGCCCAGGTGCCTCGCTTCGGAGGCAGAAACGGAAGGGGGCCCCGTCCATGGGCACCGTACAGCCCCAGCCGGCCGCACGGCCGCAGCCCGCCTGCGGACAAGGCCAGCGTCGGGGGCGGGCGGGGACCCCTGTCGGTGACCAGCTCCGAGGACTGCCGGGGGTCTCACTGCCCAGGCTGAGAGCCCCTCCTTCCAGGCCTGGGGGAAACTGGCCTGGTGTCCACCTGCCTCCACCGCGGTACTTCCCGAGACCCTGGGGTCAATCGTCCGTGCGCGCAGGCCACCACCACGCACCGCCCACGAGGCCGTTGATCCTGTTCTCGGGGGCACGTGGAGGGTTCCCCCACTGCCTTGCCCGCTGCCCACCCTGTGTGTGAGGGGGGTTCCATGCTGTCTGGAGAACCTACCGTGACGTCCTCCCTCCAGAAAGGGAAAGGTGCCAACAGGAGCCGATGCCGCTGGTGGGACGGTGGCTGCGCTCCCGGGCGTGGGATGAGGCCGCGCGTGTGTGCCTCCCGCGTGCACTCCTGGGCGTGTGCCCCCTCGGGGGCTGGACTTCTGTGCTTCCACACCCCACAGGTTCCTCGGGAGTGACAACCAGGACACCTTCTTCACCAGCACCAAGAGGCACCAAATTGTGAGTGGGGGTCCCTGCCCTGGCCCCGAGCTGGGGACAGGGGCCTCTGTGGACACAGGAAGGCTCTCCCGTGATCAGAGAGCCAAGGCCCTGGGCCCGGGGGCCCCTCAGGGCTGGGCGCTGGAGACTTCCGGGCTGCCCCCAGCTCCCTGCACCGGGCGCCCTGCTCAGCACCCCTCCAGGATCCCCAGGGCCCCAGGTGGGCATGGGTCCCGCTGGTTGACAGGGAAGGGGACCGAGGGCCAGAGTGGACCCCAGCCACAGCATCCCTGAGACCAGCCGCTTCTGGAGACCTGTTCTGGGGTCCTCGGTGGGGAAGACGGAGGAGATGCCTGCCCAGGAGAGCCCCCTGCTGACTGCCAAAGGGCACAGGGCCTTGTCGGCTGCCCGGGGCAGGGGCAGTGCCCACCCCCACCCGACGCAGGCGCCCCCGATGGAGGCTGACTGCTGCCCAGAGCAGGGCCGGGAGCAGGCTGTGCGCGGCTGCCCCTGCGAGTCCAGCGACTCTGGCCGAGGTCCCCCCATTTCTGAAGTGGGGCTGTGGCGTGTGGGCGGCCGCATGAACAAGCGCTGGGCCCACACGGCGAGGCCGCCGTCAGCAGGGAGGCGAGCGGGCCGGGACGGTCCTGCCCTGCTGTCACACGACAGGTAACAGCCTCCCCCCACCCCCCAGCTGTTTGCCGTCCTGGCCAAGACCCCGTATGGCCACGAGAAGAAAGGCCTACTCGGGATCGACCAGCTGCTGGCGGAGGGCGTCTTCAGCGCGGCCTTCCCCCTGCACGATGTGAGACCAGAGCCTTGGTTGTTGGGGTGGGGGGCTCTGGGCTGGGGGTGCGGCTGAGTTCCTGGCCGAGGAGGGCCCCAGGGCCCTGCCCCCCATGCTAGGCAGCCGTGGTCAGATGGGCGGCCATGCCAGGCTTCAGCAACACACTGGCGATGTGATCGGGCCCCACAGTGGCCTATCTGAAGCCATGGGTGGCCAGAGGCCACCCTCCCTGCCATCTGGCAGCTTCCGTCTTGGGGGAGACAGAGTGAGGTCTCCCGTGACCCTCACAGAGCCGGGTAAACCAGGCCAGTCCCGGCGAGGGGCACCTGTCAGCCTGACCAGTGTCCTCGACACCATGTCGGCACCTGTGCCCTCAGGCACAGGACCCGCCGTGAGTCCGCAGAGCTGCGCAGAGCGGTGGTGGGGCCGGCGGGGCTGGGCCAGGCCGGTACCCTCCGCTGTGTGACCGTGGGGACACGGCTGGGAATGCCCGGTGCCCACCCCCCCCC
>JAPYYM010003067.1:0-11571 GCA_028534135.1 Potos flavus
ACTCTCAAGAGTAGGGAAAACAGATCCACAGACAATTTCTACAGCGACAAAAGGCCACCGACTGTTACTGACATGTCACTTGTTGGGCTGCATCCACTGGTGAGAAGGAGGAGGATTCTGGCCTTGGGGGCCTTCGAGTCCCATCCATTCACGAGCTCACTAGCACGCATTTGGATATTCCATTTCACACGTGCTCGGCTTAAGACTGATGTGACACATTTGAGTGGAGACACTCGAGTTTGGAGCCCAGAATCTAGACTAGAAAGAGAAATCGGGCACTAAAGGTCATGGATGGGATCACCAAGGAGCAAGTGTAGAGAGAAAAGAAGCCCAGAAGGATATGTGTGGGGTGGGAGGGGGCTGGAGGACGGGGAGGGAGGAGGTGGCAGCCAAGGAGGCGCTGCATTATTTTCATGGGTGATGCTGTATTAACAGAAACTACGTTCAAAGATGCGAAAAGAAACAAGCAGGTCCTTTTAGAGTGCCGACGGAGGCAGCATGAAGACCCCTTCTGCTGGCTTTTCACGTGAGAGGGGCTTTCTGCAGCCTGGAGTGGGCACGAGGACGACGGCTGGGCACGAGGACGACGGCCGTCCACGCAGCTAGCGCAGTGGGCCCGACCCACACTCAGTACTCCACATACGTGATTGCTTTTATATTCAGTCCTCACTGGAGCCATCCGGGCAGGAATTAGCGTGAGGTGCACAGAACTCAGGTCCCTGGCCCAGATGCCGGGGTGGGCAAGGAGTGAGATCAGGACCCCAACCCATCTCTCTAGCAGCCCGAGTCTTGCGAGAACCTGGCTGGTTTGGGAACATGCGGCCTGTGGAGTGTCTCGATTCCCAGAACAGTATCTGTACAAGGTCTGTGAGGAAATTTCTTACCTAACAGAGTCCAGAAGGTACAAATTTAAGCTAAATGAGTCCAGCCTGGCACTATGTCGATATGCTTCAGCTGTGTTAGCCATCAGGCCAGTCAGTTATCGAATCCATTGGGGCTTTCACGATTTCAGTCAGCGTTCCTCTCTTCTTCAGGTCTCTTTTGCTTCTAGGTTCTTTTGAAGGTAGGTGAAAGTCTTCTCTGCCCCTACTCACGATAATGCCCCGACGCCCTCCCCTCTGGCCCTCTCTCCTACATCTGCTTCCCCTCTGCTCTATCTCTGCCCTGTCTTGTCCCTTCTCAATCTAACATGCCAGTCGCAATTCTTCTCATTTTTCAAGTTTACCATTTTGATGGTACGGTACTTTCCATAGTTCTCTAGTGTTCTGTGAAGCACATATCTGGGAGAGAGATTTAAAGTCGTTTATAAATCTAACTGAAGTGGTCTCTGTTCACGAGCAGCTGCTGTGGACACCGAGGGCATGGCCGTGACGTGGTCCTTCTCCATGCTATTCAAGTCAGCATCACCACTATCACCTAATTTTATTTCCAACTAGTTTCACAATGTTCATATATTCCCTCCCAATAAAAGAAACATGAGTACTCTGTTCTATAGCATCGAGTCTATCAACCTCTTCCTCCCCCTGTGGGGTGGGATAGGGAGCCAGCCTGCTGCAGGAAATGCTCCCAGATGGGCAAAGGGCCTCCCACGCTGCTGCTGCCTTCCCTGTGTGGTGTGGGGTGGGGAGGGGGCGGGGAAGCGGAACCAGAGACCGAATTCTGGTTCACTCTGCTGGGCACTGTCTCCTACCTACATCCTCTCCCCTCCCCCGGACCACAAGCCCTAACATCCTCTTACCAACCTCCTGACTCATTTTTGAAATAATTTATCTGTCTGCGGTGTCTATGTGTAAATGTATGATTTTATGTTTTACTTTTATATGTTTTTCAATGTTTGGATCAGTTTGTATTTCTTGCAGACACAGTCTTATGTGTTCATGCAGGTGGAACACAGGTGCAGACACTTGTGTATGTGGACCTGGTTCCAAATGACCTGAAAGGAATATAATGGTAATTGAACATTTGCACATATATAGAACATATACGTATGACAGCTGGGGGGGATTGTACGTGGAACCATGGTCAAGGGTTTTATTTCCCACAGATAAAGAAGGGAGGTGATTTGCACAGTACAGTGAATCAGCTTATGTATGGGTCACTGTCAGTGACTCCCTTACAAATCACATTATATTAATATTTCTGTATGTGGTCTGACATGCATATGGCACTATGATCTCTTAGCAATGCTGACTATGCTCTCTATAGATAATATATGAAAAGAACTGCATGGTTGAAAATATGGTGAAGGGCTTAAAGAAAGCAATTACAAAACTTCCTACAAATCTAGTTTGAAATAACAAATACAATGTTGTGTTTACAGTTGCAAACTCTGATTCAGTAATCTACTTTTAACCCATTACCTGTCTTATTGCCTTTACAACAAGAAACCCAACGCTTTTATTTTACTGAAGTATTTGGGTTAATGTTTTGTTTTCTGTCATGTTCTGAAATATGTACAATTATAAAATCATTCAAAATATTATCTGTTAAATGATAATGTTTGTTCTATTAGAAGGCTAGAACATTTGGGGGACAAGAAACCAAATCCATAAAGGATTTATTTATAATCTCTTTCCTTATTAGAAATTTATACTCTCCTGATTTTGTGCAGTTACGTGCATGAAGTATTTTGAAAAAGGGGAAACAACCCAAAGGGGCCATTCTTGCGGATTCTGGCTCACAGTCGATCATCTGAGTTAATGATCTCAATTAACTGAAGACGCCGTAGGGTGGGAACTTCCTGGAGTCGTCAAGCACCAACAAGAACTGGCGAGGCGGGACCCATCACCTTCTGCAACAGGCCGAGTTGGCGGCGGAGGCGCGGGCCCTGTTCGGCTTTGGCAGTGAACACCAAAAGGTGCAGGAAACGTGCACTGGCCGCGCCGCAGGGCAAACTACCGGCTGCCGCCCCCCCACCCTCGGCCGGGAGCCCCTGATTGGGTCCTCCCGAATCCGCCGGCTCCAGCCCGCCCCCGCCCGAGGAAGGTAGCCGAGTTCAGCGCTGGCTGCCCAGTCCTGGCCCAATATTTAAAGCTGGCAAGTTTTGTTCTTGAGACCACTGACTTTCGCTCCGACGCCAGGAAGACAGCCGACCTCGGATTTAGGAGTTTAAGGAGCTGGGCTTGGACTTGGTGAGTTTTGCTTTAAGCTGTCTTTGAATTTGAGCTAGGCTTGAAGGTAAAATCATTGGGGGGCGGGGGGGGGGGAGCGGAGGATCCCTCCCCAATTGTATTTTTGAAAAGAACCGCTGCAGAGAAGCTTAGTTTGATGTAAATTAGAGTTTTCTTCTGTTGTGACTTAGGCCCCAGAAGCTCAAGGCATAAGTGGCGTGACAAGAGATCTTTTAAAAGGACTAGCCTGCCCTTAGAACTCTTGGCTCTAGGAATGAAAATCAGATGATCAGAGAACTGCAACTCAGTCAAAACTTACCCACCGTATATGCGTAACTGTTGCGTGTTCTGAACGAGCGGATCATTAGTCTCACAAATTCTACTCCTAATGAAAAGTGTATGGAGACCAGTTGTTTCATATGGAATTCATATGTGCGAGCAATCGTACGAGTTAAAAAAAAAAAATGCTCTGCAGCCCACCGCACCCTAACAGGGGCCGAGGGCCCTCGTGAGTGTAAATGTTGTCTTCCCTTCCGGATCACTAAATGGGGGACGTTCTGGCACGCTTGGAGGGGATAAATCTCAGCTCCGCGGATGGTTGGTTCTTTGTGCCGGGGACGCGAGACCGGCTCCCGCGGTCCGCAGAGAGGGCTCCGGGCCGCCCAGCCTCTGCCCCGCCCCTGCCCGGCACCGCGGCCCCACTGCGCCGCGCCTCCTCACCGGAGCAGCTCTCGGACTACGGGAAGGGAGACTCGGACTCTCCTTTGCTTTCTTTGGACCAGGAGAGGTCTCTGAAGGGCCGAGAGGGGAAGAGAGCCGCGAGGAGGTGAAGGCACGCCCGCTCGCATGGCTGGCTCCAGGACTTAAGGTTGGAATGCGCGCCGGGGCCAGGGCGCACGGCTGGAGCAGACACCCGGGCCTCGGCCCTCTGCTCTGGCCCGGACCGCGAGCGGCCCAGCCTCGGGAGGCCCTAACCGCCACGGGGCAGGGTTGCCCGCCGCCCGCCAGCGCGGCGGGGAAGGGGAGGGCGCGTTCCCTCTCCGGAGCGTCTTTGTTCGCTCTGGCTGGCGGGCGCGGGCGCCCGGCAGCCGACACCCCGGGCCGAGCGCCGCCCGGGTGCGGCAGGTAGGCTGGGGGCCCCGGAGCTCCAGTTGGGGTTAAGTTTCCTGGGGCCCAGCGGGTTCCTGGCCCCCCGGGGAGCTCCAGCGAGGCGGTCGCAGCGCGGGGATACCGAGGCGGGCCGGAGCGCGGGAGCCCGCGGGCGAACACCGCGCCTTGCGGCTCCCGGATTCCGGATGGGATCCCCAATCGTGGCACCATCCCTGCGCTGCAGGGGTGAATTCGGGTAGAAAGCCTGCATCGGGCTGGAAATTAGGAAGCCGCCAGACTGGGGAGACTTTCTGCGAGTCACTGACTAGGGAAATGGAGACAAGGAAGTGGGCAGGCAGGGGAAACTGGGAAAGGAGACCTCTTGTTACTGGTAGGTTTTGGCCACTCTTTTTTGACTGCCGAATTTTATTTTGTAACTTGAAGTGACAGCCGGTTGCTTACTCAGATACAATATAGGTCATAGTAGTAACTTTTCATCCGATTCTAACTACACGGCCTATATTTTTTCTTATCCAGTGTTGGTTTTCATAGGTTATGGGTCATGTTAAAGGGACACCGATGTTGTAACCGCACAGTGTCTGCTGGTGGCTTGTAGCTCATATTTAGGGTAATTCTCTGATGAAAGTAATCCGTTAGAATTGGATTTGTTCCTCTGTGTCTTTATTTTGGGAACTTTGCCTGGTCCCTATGGGGGAAGGGAGAGGGATGTGAGAAACTGAAATTGACCCAGAAAAGGATGCTCAAAGATAGTTGTGTTCAGAGGTAGCACCGAAAAGAACCCCTCTTGAACTTTCTGAAAGGGAAATTGATGATTAGCAGCTGAGGTTTCAACTTTCTCAAAAGAAACTTAATGGTAGATTTTGTATCACAGGGGAGGGGGGACTGCCTTATTTGGTCAACTCTTTTTTTAATTATTATTTTAAAGCAAGATAAATTCAATACCTGAAAGGTTTACATTATATACTTCATATGACCCTTCTCTCTTCTGCTCCTTCTCTCTGTCCCTTCCCCTGCTCCTACAGGCACCCTCCATTTATTAAGCACTGGGAGGCTAAAGCTGAGGCTGACTCCCTCTAACTCACCTCAGTTCCCCTGGGGCTTGCCCTGACACCTTCTGATGGGGATGAGCGTTATGACAGGGAAAGTTCAAGCTAAAGCTCAGAGAAGCTGTGTCTGAGGAAGTGAGAAAAGAGGGGTGATTAGGAGGCATCTGTGGTATTACACATAAATGCCTTGCCCAAACAAAAAAGGCCCCCAAAACCTCAGAAGGTAGAGAGTAATTTTCAAAGTAAACTGCAGGCTCTAGCAAGTAAAAACATCACATTATATTTCATTAAAATGGAGATCAAATTCCCCTTTTATAAATGATTGATTCAGATGAGATTGTAGGAAAGCGAAATACCTTTCTAATTCTTAAATATAGAACAGCTTGAATAATAACTCTTGGGTTTTGAAATGGGTCATCTTTTAAAATGGGTCACTTTGGCTGGAATCATTGCACTTGATGACTTTCAAATTGTAGGTAGAGTTCTTTCTGAGGACCAACTGCTCCATAATCTACATAACAGAATATTAGGATGTTGTAGAAAGAAACTGGGAGAAATTCAGAAGAAAATGGTCTCTTCTCGAAGTAACAATGTATCCTATCTTTTCGGAATTTTGTACATGCTCAACTGAATTGCCCTAAGTTTTGCATTTTATAGAACATTATACCTTTTTTGGAATATTTCCATAGCCATTATTTTATTCCATTGTTAGAATAATCTTGTTAGGAGCTGCATATATTGTGTTTATGTACCAGAAATTAAGGCACAGCAAATTATTATAAGAGCTCTTCCATTTGCCAGCCAAGGTTTAGCCAGAACAATGCAAATCCAGGATATTTTTCTTATAGTATGCGTATGTATAGGAGGTATAAGAATCTTTGTACTGAAAGGTAAGAAACTTGATCAGGTGAGATGTAAACTTAGAATAAACAAAAGTGATTTTTTTTTTACATTTCAATGCTGAAAGTTTAGAGACTGGCTTTTATCTATAACTTATTTTTAAAGCTTTGTTTATATTCTGTAGTGAAAGCTTTGATCCCAGAAGCCAGTTTTCTACAGAAAGGAATGTTCTACCATGTCTGCAGGCAATAAGTCCCTAAAAGTCTAAGTCCAAAATACTATTACACAGCTTAGATCCACCTAAAATTTCATATTTTATCTATTCCTTTTCCTACAACTTTTTCTGCAACTTTTTGATAGTGCTCTAGGCAGAGCAAGTTAAAAAGCTGACTCAGCTCGGGTTTCCTCCATAGTTTACAGGGCCTTATAATCTTTTGGCTATGTCATCTTTGTAGAAATTTTTTTTTTAAGTGTTCTTGGGAACCATATTGTTCTTTCCTTTCAAAGATAATGGAAAGGTATGTTCAGCCAATTAGTAATGATACTTCTGTTCTCAGTCTCACCAGTATTTGGGATGTGTTAAATGCCCCTTAGCAATCAGATCAGTATTTTTAAAAACTTGTATCTAATGAATATTTTTTGAGAAGAAGAATATTAGTGTATAGCTTATCATTTTGAAAGGTGAATAACGCCTAAAGAACATTAGCTATGACGAAACCATCGGGATACAGATTTATGAACAATTTTTAGAGAAAGGAAATTAGCATAGATTGAACACCTGATTTGGACCACACTTTGTCAACTAAATGGTCTCAAATGATCCTCAGAAAAGACTGTGGCACATGGTTTAGAGCGAAGTCAAGCTCATATGACCAATGAATGGAAGCAACAGAATATAAGTCTACTTTTGTTCATGTTCTAAAACTCTTTTGGTTTTTCTACTCATGTGCCTCAATCAGGTCCAGATTCCAGATTGCACCAGAACACTTGCTTACTCCACTAGGGGGTTCTACACTGGAAACATCTCTGAAGCCTTCCCTGCATCTTGCCTGTGGCCACCTACACAGTATGTGGTAAATTCATATTTGTTGAATTAATTAAATGTAGGCATTACCTACTTTTGGGGCTATTCAACATAATGCCTGGGACAGGTAGGTATTTAAATAAATGATAGCTAACTTATTGTAATAAATGTTGATTGAGACAGAAATGTTATATATACCTCTTATATTTTACACCATTATTTTTTTGTATTCTGTAAACTCTCAGTCAAATGTTATTTCCAAATACAATAGAACGGGACATATGAACTGCCATTGGACAAGAAGCTTGTATGTCTAGCTCACATAATAGGTTTATACCAGGTTATGGTATCACCCTATTTTTATTTTTTTTAAGATTTAATTTATTTTTATTTAGAGAGAGCTCGTGTGCAGCAAGCAGTGGGGGTGAGGGAGCAGCAGAGGGAGAGGGAGAATGTCAAGCAGACTCCACGCTGAGCGTGGAGCTCACTGCAGGGCTCAATCTCATGACTCTGAGATCATGACCTAAGCCAAAATCAAGAGTCACACACTTGACTGACATAGCCACCCAGCTGCCCCTGCCACTCTATTTTTAAATCACTATTTTTCATATCATAATATTACCTCAGCTGTACCTTTCATTTCATCCAATACTTATTCATCAAACAGTTGCTTGAAACATCCTCTCTGAGTCCTATACTTCTTACTCTCCTCTTCTTCCCTCCTTCTCACCTCTTGACCCCCTTCTGCCCTTCAATCCCCCAATATTCTTTGTGGAGGAAAGACTTTCTGTACCCAAAGGACACAAGCTCACATCACTTTTGCCTATTCTCTTATGCTACAGGGACCAAGAAAAAGGAGGGAAAATTGAGACAGTAGGTTAAAGAAAGGGTGGGTTACAGAGAGTGAGAACAAGCTCTGACAAAATGCAGGTGATAGTAAAATGTAAATGACTCCAGACTTCAGGGGAGCAGATTCTTTGCCTTGGTGGGTGCTTCTCTTGGCCCTTCCCCACTCACTTCCCTGCCCTCCCATTGTGATGGGAGCTCCAGGAAAAGCAGCTGGCCAGTGCCAGGGAGGAAGGCAGGTGTGCAGTTCAGGGACAGGACCTGGAATCCATCAGCTGCTTCTGAGCTTCCACGGGTTTTGGAATTTTGGAGGTTACATGGTCAGCCCCATGTCTGGGTGCCTCAGTTTCTCCTGCAACACAGGGAGAGCTTTCTCCCTCATAGGTTGCTGTGAGGCTTAAAGAGTTTCTGTGGAACTTAAGGCAGTCAGAACAGAGCCCAGAGCACTGTAAACACTCCCAGGCTAGCAACTGTTGTTAGAGTGGGCAAAAAGAGAAGTTTGTTTCTTAACTAGGCAAGAACAACACTGACAAGAATTGTATTTAAAAGAGCAAGGAGCCTTGTCAACACAAACAACTATGCCTCAGGAATCAATACAGAAGGCCAAGCTTAGAGAAGCAAATGTTTGACCTCTCTGAGACCTACTTTGTATTTCTGCTTTTTCGTTTGTTTCAAATTCTGTTACCGGGAATTTTCAGTCACTTTTAATGTAACTCCTCTGAAATACAATAATACTCTATAGTCCCTTGCCACCAGTTTCCCTAGTGCTTGTCTTTACTTAGGGCCTGTCTTTACTTGTTTGTTCATTTGGTATTTCCTTGTCTTTTTTTTTCCCCCTATAACCAGCAAACAGAAATCTACACCCATGTTTAACTTATAAAGAAACATATAATTTAGTTTATATAGGTGGGGAACTTGTTACTGGATTTACACTGTAGGTTTTATAACTAATTTTTCCCTCTGTCCCACATCCATGCTTGCTAAAAGTTCTAATTTAAAGTCTTTGGGTAACACTGAATCAAGCGCTAACTCTATAAACGTACTGTTTGTGGATGGATAACAACTCTAAATGGCTTCTAATCTCTGCCAATGGCTTGAGCTAAATTTTCATAGTTAAAGTCACAGCCACAAAAACACCTAAAGAACACAACTGGATAGAATTTTTCCTTTTTTATGGGCTTTGTATTGGAAACACTCAAATATGAATTAAAGAATAAAATACCAATTGAGGGAATATTTAATTTTTCACACTTAAGATGTGAGTTGTAAATTCGAATTTTGGGTTGTTTCCTTCCGTTTTGAGCAAACAAAATAGACAGTTTGTACTAAACAGTACCCAGCTGTGTTACTCTTCACCAATGATTATAACGAATTTAACTAAGAAAAATGTAGGAGATCAAATTATAGCATTTACCATAAATTTAGGGCTAAACCTGATTTCCTTTAACATGGCAACTGGGCTCTTGAGGATTGGTCCTAGCTCTCTTTAGGGCAAATAGATGATTAGAACAAGCCAGGAAAATACTTGGAATGTAGAATAAAATGCTACCTAAAGATGGACAGAAATGTCGTATTTCTTTCCTTTGAATTATGCCTGGACAGGAACCAAAACTGTCTCATATGGGACTATAAGTAATACAACTTAAATATAAAGGGTTGAAGTACTCGGGCTTTTTCTTTCTTTTTTTTTTTTTTACCTGACGTACTGAAGGTGCATCCTTAGTTTATAGTTATACTTTTATGACTTTTGAGTTTTGTGCCCTCAATGAGTCCCTCCCCTGCCTCTCCCTGACAGTCAGTGTGCTTTACCGAGGGGATAGAGAGGGCTGGCCAGCCTGGGGATCTGGGGAGGGGGGGCCTGGGTAGGGATGAGAAGGGACAATGCATGTGATGTCTTCTCCTTTTTCTGTGGGCAGGAAGTGAAGCCACAGCTAAGAGTGAGGGGCACAGGCAGAGGGAGAAGATTGAGCGTGGCTGATGAGGGGCCAGGAGAGAGTGAAGGTCTGGGACAAGTGAAGGCTGGTCACACAGCACTGAGCCCTCTGCCCACAGCTCGATACCGCCATCTGTAGTGACACCATCTGCCCGGCGGGCTCTGCCTCCCCTGCAGCCTGGCAGGTGCTATAGAAGCAGAGAAGGCAGGAGGGACCCGAGGTCTGGGATTGTTGGGGTAGAAGGGCAGGAACCGGGGAGAGGAGGGCAAAGGTGCCAGATGATTCTGCATCTGAGACAGGGAGGTGGGGAAGAAGGATGGTCAGGAGATTGCCGGGTGGGGTGGGAGGTAAGGGGTGGGCAGAGGATTCTGGGGGAATATTTAGAGGCTGTGGTTGAAGAGCGATCAGACCGGAGGGTGAGAGCACTGGAATTTGAAATTTCAAGTGAAATGCAGTTGTAGGTGAAGCCACCTAAATGACTTTCTTGCCAATAAATTGTCTTGAGTGTGTGGGAGGGTATGTGAACAAAATGGTATACCCTTCATAACATAAGGGCTCCTTAGACTTGCGAGTGTTACAGGTCTACTAAGACTTGGAAATATAGTTTCTCTAAGATTAGATGTTGGTGATCTATTACAACAATGGCCAGAAACAATGGTCAAGAAACGGACAGTTGGAAACAAAAGCAGATACATTTTGAATTCAAACCATGGGCTTTCTCTAGTTCCCATTCCTCAGCCTTCAGGTCTCAGATTCAGTGTTGCTCCTCCTGGAAGTTACCTTCCCCCGCTCCACCCACCCCCATATCTCCCCTCCTGGCTCCCAGCACAGAGCCCACTGTTTGCCCCAGGGCTCTCCTCCCGCTCAGAGTGCCACCAGGGGCCTCATCTTTCCTGCCCCCCGACTATCACCCTCTGCCCATTCCTTACCCCATCTCAACTTTCTATGAACTAGCCCTTTAAAATAGTTCCTTTTTAGGGGCACCTGAGTGGCTCAGATGGTTAAGCATCTGCCTTTGGCTCAGGTCATGATCTCCAGGTCCTGGGATCAAGCCCTGAGCCCTGCATCGGGCTCCCTGCTCAGTGGGGAGTCTGCTTCTCCCTCTCCCTCTCACCCTCCCCCTGTTTGTGCTCCTTCTGCCTCTCTCTCTAAAAAAAAAAAAAAAAAAAAAAAAGTTCCTTTTTAGAAGAAATAGCCATCTGAAGTTTTGTAGAATTTGTACAGTATTCTCTTTCATTTGTCAAAAGATATTACCTAGTCCTTGAAATCAAACCTGTGCAAATTGAGATACCACATAAATACATGCATGCACGCACATGCACATAAAGTAAAACACACGTGCACACAGGCACGTAAAGTGAAATACACATGCATACACGCACGCGCATAAAGTAAAATCAGATGCTTCCTTTTCTTGCCTCCTCCCGCTCCTCCTTCCCCTGAGTTTCCTTCCTCGGGGCCCCTCTGCTCCTCTCTGGTCCTGGAGGCTCACTGGCCTCCCAGTAGCCACCTTCCTTATGCTCAGCGCGCTCCCCTCCTCTGCAGCCCACTGCCTCCTCCGGTCTCACCTGACCCCCTGGACTGCTCCACCTGCTGTCTCTCTCAAACACCTCCCGCTCAACACCAGCCCAAACCCAGACAGGCTCCCTCCTCACTCCTAA
>JAPYYM010003068.1:0-11571 GCA_028534135.1 Potos flavus
GCTAGAATTGTAGCTCCAACTGCAGGAGTCGGAGCCAACGTTCGCTCTAATTCACAATCCCCGTTTAGAAAGGTGTACACTTGCCTCCCCAAAGGGCAGCCGAGTCACTTGGCGAAAGGAGATCAGCTTTCGCTGACATGGCTGGGACTCCATGTGTGCTGTGCTGTCATTAGAGGCCTGAGCAGCTGGGAGGCGGTGTCCAATTAGGCTTTGCCCATCCCGCCACTCCCCCAGGGGCTTTGCCTAATAGCGCCTTCTGGAACCTTCTCTGGTGTTTGCCTTAGGTGGTTGAGGCCCCGCCCCAGCCCCCCCCCCCCCCCGGGAGTTACACCGCCCTCCCCACAGTGGAGGGCTGGGACCATGGCTCCCAGAAAAAAGTGCCAGTGTAGCGTTTGTCAGTTTCCGGGGGTGTAAATATCACCCCCTTGGCCAATTTAGAGTCTTCGGCCGGGGGTCCCTGAACTCGGAGTTGGGAAGAGATGCATACAGTTGGTCTCGCCAGCTGATAGAAGCAGGCAAAAACACACCACCGCCCCCTTCCCACAGCCCCCCGGGCCAAAGGCCAACGACTGATGGGGGTGGGGTATCAGAGGTACAAAAGCCCCTCTCCTTTGTCTCAAGATAGGACAGGCCCTGGGGGACCAGTCATGCTCTGGGGCTCCCTGCAGGACTGGCTAAAGCTGAACTTCTAAAAGCACTCTTATGCTGTTCCTTCCCCCGGGTTCTTCTGCTTCCCTCACCCCTTACTGGAATCTTCCGAGGGCTCTCACTTGCTAAGTCACGTGCCCACAGATCCGAGTCTCAGGCTCGGCTTCTAGGGGACCCAACCTGAGACGGGCCTCTCTGCCAAGTGGTGCCCCAGCAGGCTCTGTCCTGAGGTGCATGTGGGGTTTCTGATAGTGGCGGGAGGGAGAGCATGACCATCCCCCCGACTTTGGTGGGTTGTCAGAATAGCCTGTACCAGGAAGCAGGAAATCAGCCCCGACTCCACCGCTAACCAGGGCCAAGGCCCTTCCACTCGGTCTATCCCAGGTCCAACAAGGAGAAGCATGAGTGTGGACTCCATCACCTCTGGGAGCTTTGAAATCCTGGGTCAGGCCTCATTCCTGGAAACTCAGATTCATCATACCCATGTTGGGAGGCTTCTGGTTTAAAAATGCCTGGGGAGGGCCTGTTGGTCAGGTGAGGATGGAAATCATGGTTCGAGGGCAGGCTTCTTAGCCTCTGCACCGTTGACATTGGGGCCCAATTATTCTTTGTCAGGAGTGGGGTGGGGTGGAATGGGGGGGACCATCCTGAGCAGCGTCCCTGGCCTCTTCCCATAGGATGCCACTATCCTCCTCCCCAGCCGGGACAACCAAAAATATCTCTGAGCTCTACCAACTGCCTCCTGGTGGGCAAAATCACCCCTGTCCCCACTCCCTGGCTCAAGATGTACACCCATGAACCTTGAAATGTCACGGCCACACATGGAATTGCGCCAAGGAGACCATACGGACTGGACTCCCCACAAACCCTACTACTTTAAAAAACCTGTTGACATTTTATTTTCCAATTATATTTGCATAGAGTGTACAAATACACTCGTTCTTTTTTAAATTTACTGTTATCATTACCGTTCTTCTAATTTTCAGTGAGGGGAAGGAAAATTACTTCCAATTCTATCTGTGCAGACACATTCCTTTTGCTTTGCCACCCTCCCCTTTGGAACTGCGTCCCCTCCCCACCACTATCTTTAAATAGAGGCAGTCCCTTCTGAGTCCCTCTGTCCTCTGCGCTGTTAGCACAAGCTCCTGCAAGATCTTAGGGAGATTCTGGGACCCAGGATGGACTGAGGGGCTTGGGAAACAAGCAGAAAGTAACAGGAATGTGTGTATGTGGATGGTGGGGGGAAACAAGCCACTGCCACTGGGAGAGTGGCTCATAACCAAACCGAATCAGGGGTACAGCACTTTCATAGCTCCTAGCGAGGGGTGGGGTCCAGAGCATCCTTCTAACTGGGGAGTGGGTGGAACCCCAGAGGTGGGCATATTCAGGAACCCTCAAAAGATGCCGGTTATAAGCAGTCACTTTACATCCCAGCAGGGTCCTTGACAGACAGAGGAATTTAGGCCCACCACATTGGACCCTAGGGAGCCACTGAAGGTTCTTGAGCAAGGGCAAGGTGGCACCAGGTAACATTCTACAAAGCAGAAAGGATCCTGACATTTGCTGAACCTCCTGACATTTTCTGATGTCTCTCCAGCTTATAGCAAGCCGTCTGAGAATAATGGGGTGGGTGGGGGGGTGGAGGAGGCCATTGGAGGAGGAAGAGATCCCGGGCTGCCCATCAATTAGGCAGAAATCATTGACTATTCCATTTGTGGGAATTCCCTGGAGGTCACATTTGGATTGAGAAGTCCTTCTCTGCCCAGGGCGGGTAGAGTTTAGGGGAGCAGCATGCCCTTGGCAACGGGGGTGCTAAGGGAGCAGGTGGTTTGTGATGGGGCAAATGCTGATGGGCACTCGTGGTCAGTGCCCGTCTTGGCCGGTCCCCACCGTGAACCACACCAGCTTTTAACCCAGGCTCTGACATTCCAACTAGCACCTTCCAAACGCTCTGATATATGGTGCCCACCCAGGGATTTTCTCTTGTGTAAGGGGGGGATTTTCTCAGATTAGCCGAACCCAGACAGGCATACATAAAGCTCTGGACGAGGCTTTGGGAAGGAAATCTTGGCTTTTCCCCAGGCATATTCTCAATTTTACTGAATCCTCATGAGGGACAGGGATGTTTCTTCAAACCGTCTTGGGATGAAAGACTGAACAAGGAACGTGACTCGTAAGTCCTTCCCTTTTCTTTCTTCATAACCTGAGTCTCTAAATCCAAATAAATATAGTCATGTAAATACGGTCTTCCCAGGACGGGTTTACACAGGTCCACAGGCCTTGGCTGGTGGATTTCTATTTTAAAATCAGTAACTCAAAAAGATAGTGGAAACTGTCATTTTCAACCCCCGGTTGTGGCATCCACTTCGAGGGTGTGAGACGAACCCTGCCTTCCCCATTGCTGGAGGGTGGGCTCACATCCCTTAAACTGGGCTGATTTCTCACCCTTTCCTAGCATGGAGCAGCAGCCCCAGAATGCTGAAAATGTTGGGGATCATTCATAGTGAGCTTGAGCCACACTGTGAAGATACTAAATACCACTGGATTCTAGGGCTATACACTTTCTTTCTTTCTTTCTTTTTAGAGAAGGAGAGGGAGGGCATGGGGGAGGGGCAGAGGGAGAGGGAGAGAGAGAATCTCCAGCAGGCTGCATGCCCAGCCCAGAACCCGATGCAGGGCTCGATCTCACAACCCTGAGACCATGACCTGAGCCGGAATGAAGAGTGGGATGCTTAACCGACTGAGCCACCGGATGCCCCTAAATGCCACTGGATTCTACACTTTCATGATTAATTTTATGTTATGTGATTTTCAACAACACTGAGAATAGGCAGGGCATAAAGCCTCCTGCCCACTGGTACTCTCTACCTCTGTGACCCCAAACAAGCTCCTCAATCTTATTTCCCTGGCTCCAAACTTGAGGCTCCTTATTTGAAAACCCCAGCCCCACCCCTGGCTTCCTTTGACATTTACAGTCATTGTTTCCCAGAAATATGATCTTATTCTCCAGTGCTGTTCCAGCTTTGACCTGCTTCCTGGGTCTCCTTACATCCTGTCCAGGTGGCAGTTCCAAGCCGGCTGAGGGGACTGGGGCCCCCAGATGATGCGGGTGATCTTTAATACAATAGCTCATTAGAATGTTGAACCAAGAGGGAGTAAAAAGCAAGTGGGGTGTGGGGATGGGATTGAGGGTGACACCAGATCGTGACTCCAAGCTGCTTGGCCCTTCACCCCCCTTCCCCCCAGCATGTCTGTACATCTTCTTTACTGGTTTGCTTGGGCATTGCTGGACAAAAATACAGCAAATAGACAGAGTTCTCAGATGGCCCCCAAGATTCTCACCCCCAGGTGGGCAGACCCCGTGCAACCCTTCCGTTTGAGTGGAGGCAAGACTGAAAAACTGATGGGATTTCGCTGGTGTGATTAGGTTACATCTCGAAGACTAAAGTTGCAGCTGTTGACTTTGGGTTAATCACAAGGGAGGATGTTTAAACGAGGATGGTGGAGAGAGAGACTCTCCTGCCGGCGGGAGGAAGCAAGGACATGAATTCTGCCCCCGGGACCTCAGAGTAGGACCCCTGAGCCTCAGAGGAGACCCCAGTCCTGGCTGAGATCTCGACTGCAGCCTCGTGAGACCCTCTGCAGAGGACCCGGTAAACCACACGGGGACTCCCGACCTACAGAAACCCGCAGAGGATACGTGGGGGTTATTGATGTTGTTTTAGGTCATTAAAGTTTGTGGTGACTTGCTCTTCTTCATAGCGCATTAATACGTAGTGACTGAGGAAGGCAAAGACATCTTGGCCAGAAAGCCCTCAGTATCAGAAGACTGGAGTCTAGATTTGCTATCTGAATGGGATGGGGGGAAGGTGCATCGATCATGGAAGAGTTTTTTGTAAACAACTTTATTGGTGTATGATTGACATGTAATAAATGGCATGCTTAAAGAATATGATTGGTAAGTTTTTATCTACCTGTCCATCCCCAATACAGTCATCACCAAATCAAGATCGTGAACAGGGCTTTCATCCCTCACACCTCCCCTCCCCATCCCCAGGCAACCATGATCTGCTTTGTCACTATAGATTAATTTGCATTTTCTAAAGTTTGAAGAAATGGAACTGTTACCAATCCATCCAGCACAGCCGCTGACTCGGGGGACGAACCAGCTCTGGCTCAGTGATGCAGCCGACGGCTCCATCCTGGGAATTCCCGAAGGGGCCGGACAAATCGAGAGCATGGCTTCTGGCTGGCTTTGCCAACACCGTTACTCAAGAAACTCAGATCAACTCTTCCCAAGAGAAGCCAGTAACTCAAGGGACGAGAGGCTGGAAAAGAGGAAGGGAGAAATTTATCTCAGGTGCCAGCATCTGGGGACACTGGCAGGCTTGAGCCTTAACAACCGACCCCTCCGTCCACCAGATGGACATTTAGAATTTGTAGGGAGAGGTCCAGAGGGGTGCACGCGAGAGAGCAGGTGGAGAGGGGAGAGTGCGTGGGGCTTCGGATGTGTTCAGCACAGGATCAATCGCAGGCAGGGAAGGGGGCGTGTGGGGTGTGGTCTTCTAGGCATCCCCTTGCTAGCAGGGCTTTTCTGGGCTGGCGATTGGGATATTCCGGTCACTGCAAAACATCATCAGTGTCTTAGGGTGTGATAAAACATAAGAACAATGGGTTTTACTTAAAGCAGGAGTAAAGTGGTCTTGTCTATTTCTGGTGTTAACTCTTGGGTTGAGTTGAGCCAGAGAGCTCGACCGCAGAACCAGAGACTAGGAATTCTTTTTGGTTGGACTTCCCCTCCTCCGCTCTGCATGACCATTTGGAGACTGATTCATTGTTGCTATATGTTGCTATATATTGTTGCATATATCAGAGGTCATGCCTTTTGGGAGTGGTCCTGAATGCCCTTTGATCTGAAGCAGGACACTCAGTGTCTCTGGGCTTCAGTTTCTTCTGTGGGTAAACTGACGCCAGATCCCCTGGGAGCTACGACCTAGCTAACTCCACGTCTACTCTTCTGGGATTTTGGACTCAGCATACCTCTTCTAGTACCTTCCTGCCTGTGTCCTAGATGCCTGGCATTTTTCCAAGGGTGACAACGGTCTCTTAAGTCTGAAAAATCTCTCTTTGTTCTTAACTTATAAAAAGAGAGACCTTTGAGACTCCAGTATGCTAGGGACCCTCTGTGACACTGAGTGAGCTCGCAGACACCAGACCCTGCTCGTGGACCGGCCAGTGTGCTCATGACCCCTGAGCCCCCAAGAGCTCTGGAAAGAGAATCCCACTCCGGTCTTGAAGACTCAGAAAGGATCAATCGAAATCTCAGGGTTGATATGTCTCCAGCCTGCCCTCCTTTCTGCTAGGATTCTGGGTGAGGAATATAAATAGTGCGGTGGGTAATGAGAGAGGCAGCCTGGTACAGCCCCTGCCCTAGAAAAGAAGTGAAATATATTGGAAGAAAAAAAAAGAAAGAACGAAAGTAAAGGAGAGAGAGAAATAAACAAAAACAGGAATGCTTCTGTATCTCCTTGGCAGAGCTCACCTCAAATCCTGTTTCTGATCGTTCCGTGGCCCCCTGTAGAAATAACAGGCAGCTTACGTCTCCAAAAGTGCTTGCCAAGTCAGAGATAAACATTGACTTTAAAAAGTTAGAGCTGAGGGGCGCCTGGGTGGTTCTGTCGGTTAGGCATCTGCCTTCGGCTCAGGTCAGGATCTTGGGGTCCTGGGATCGAGCCCTGTGTTGGGCTCCCTGCTCCACAGGGAGTCCGCTTCTGCCTCTGCCTCCCCCAACTTGTGTTCTCTCCCTCTCTCTCTCAAATAAATAAAAACTTTAAAAATTTTTAAAAATTAAAAGTCAGAGTTGAATTTTTTTTTCTTTTTAGAGAGAACGAGAGAGAGAGAGAGAGAGAGAGAGGGCGCATGTGAGCAAGCAGGGGGTGGGTGGAGGGAGAGGGGAGTGGGGAGTTTAGCGGGGAGCCCAACCCCACCACCCTGAGATCATGACCTGAGCCAAAATCAAGAGTCAAGACGGTCAACTGACTGAGCCATCCAGGTGCCCCGGAGCTGAAACTTTTAAGACAGAGAGGACATGTCTCTATGGATAAGGCAGCTCCTGGATCTAGAGCCACCTGAGCAAAGAAGCCCTTAGCTTGGTCTGAAATTCCATCTTCAGGGGGAGTCACATAGCTCCCCCTGCTGGGGAGGACCCCCTTGCTGCTGGGAGAGAGGGCATTGGCTGGGCTGTGCTTAGGGTCTGTTTCTCCAGGTGCCCCAGACTGTACTCTCCTGGACATCTCTGCCCGGCCCAGTTGGGGCCGCCTCTGGTTTATTCACTTAAACCCCTGCTTCCACCACGCACTGTGTTTGGTCCCATGGTTCCTGAGGCTGGGCAAGAAGAGTGGCTTCCTCGGGCCATGGCAAGGCTGCCAACCTTCGGATTGAGTGGAAAGCCTACCGGGGACGTCCCAACCACAGACTGGCCCTCCCTCCTGGCACAGGTTCCTCTGGTCATTCGTTCATCAAACATGCGTCAAGCATCTTCTCCGTTGCTGATCGGCACTGGGCAGCATCGCTGGGGTGTCTCCGTGACAACTACATCTCCGCTTCCACCTCCCTTAGACTTTACCCAGT
The DNA here is from genome assembly GCA_028534135.1 of Potos flavus. NCBI lineage: Eukaryota > Metazoa > Chordata > Mammalia > Carnivora > Procyonidae > Potos > Potos flavus. The sequence goes on from JAPYYM010003068.1 coordinate 7,279, forward strand.
GAATGCATGTATTTCAGACTGATTAGAATCAGATAACTTTAGAATGAGAAAGTTGCTTAATTTCTCCTAATTTCTTCCTCTGCTGCTTTGTGGGTATACTGAGTCACGAAGAGGTGAAGTGACCACAGTGAAGTTACAGAGCTGGTCAACGGTGAAGCAGGATGGGAACCTTCCTGTGTCACTTAGGATTAGGTCTGGGACGAGGTTTGGCTATACAATACAACAAACAAGCAAACAACAATCACAAAACAGGTAACAGTAGCTTGAACAAGAGAGTGGCTTATTTCTCTCCCCCATCAGGTAGCCAGTCAGTTGAGGATTGTCTGGCCATTCCACAATTGCAGGAATCCAAGTTTCTTCTCCCTGTGGCTCTGCCATCCGCAGCACCTGGCTTCCGCCTCATGGTCCAAGATGTTTGCTTGAGCTCCTGCCATCGCTTCAGCATCCTAGCCAACAAGAAGGAGGAACAGAGGGGAAGGACGTGCCACTGCCTCCTAAGGGGAACCTCCTGGAAGTTTCACCAACATTTCTACTTATTTCTTATTAGTTGGAACTTGGTCACCAGGCAGGCCATGACTGTTTTAAGGGAGGCTGGGAAATGAAAGAGGAGGGGTCATGTGACCCACTACAATGTTGTTTTATTCACTAGGGAAGAAAGGGAGATTAGGTATGGGAGGCAAGTGGAAAGTTCCCTGCCCCTCCCCCCAGCCCCCTGACTTCTGCCTCAGGTGTCACCTGGGGCGGGGGTTCTGAGCAGGGAACCCCTAGGTTCAGTGGATCCATATTTTCAAGTTTTCTGCTTGCTCAAATTCACCTGTAAGCCCCAAATCAGTACTTAGAGCACTTTTGTAGTCATTCACAGACATACCTGCACTCAGAGTGACCGAATATTCGAGTCGCCCGATGTGGGGTCTCCCAGGTGATATGGGCCAGGTGACACGGGCCAGGGGACGCTCTGCCCTCCTGTCTCATGCTCTCACAGCTCGACCTTCCCACGGTCTATGTAGTGCCACTTTTCTTCTTTTTGCACTTTTGTGCATTTTGTTGGTGATTTTGCTGTTTAAAATGTCCCCGAAGCCATTTTAGTGTTGGCGTGGGGTCTGGTGTTCCTAGATGCTAGGGTTTGGGATGGACCTCAGAAAAGATAATGTGCGTTGGACAAGCTTCACTCTGGCCTGAATTATAGGGTGGTAGGCCATGAGGTTGACGTTATGAATCTACGGTATTTAGCAAATAAGGTGTCTGGAGACAGAAACACACATAAAACAAGGTTACATATGGATAAGTTGGCAAAAACATCGTGATCGGAAGTCTCAAGGAACCTAACCATACATTTCCACTAGAGGTGATGATTCAGTATTGACCTTTTCAGCATTTTGTGGGCTTTATGGAATGTAAGTACCGGAAATAACGAGAACTGACTACACAAACACACACATACACACAGATACACACACATATACACACACACACACACACACGCACGTGCGCGCACGTGCGCACGCACACAATCTTATTTAATCCTTAGAGACCATTAGATCACTTGACAGATGAGAAAACCAGCTCAGAGAGGTTAAGCGGCTCCCCCTACGTTGCACAGCCAGAAGGTAGACTTGAACTCACTTCTGTCCAACCCAAGTTCTCCCTCTTGCTCCCATCAGGCTGAATAAGAGAGAGTTGGAGTAAATTCGAGAACAAGGATGAAGGTTGCAAGGTAGAGAGCGATGCTCAGAGAGGTCAAGCCTCCATCCAGCTCCATTGAGCAGCGGAGCCCAGAGCTCCTTCTCCCACCTTCTTTGGGCCCGGCCCCTGCTGAGAGGCCTGGGGCAGGGAGAAGTGGGCGGGCCGACCTGGGCCCCCAGGCGTGAGCCGCAGAGTGGGGGAGTGGAGGGGAGGGGCGGCGGTGTGGGCTCCTTGGCAGGCGACAGTTATACATAACCGAGGATCAGTTGTGGCCACTCGCCCTCCCTCCCTCCCTCTGCCCCGTGGAAGACCGCCATCCTTCATCTTTACACGAGCAGCAGCTGGCCCCTCCCCACCCCTGCCCTGGGGGCCGGCCTGCGGGTCCCTTCACAAGCAGCTCCAGTGCAAAGAACAGAAAGACTTCTGCCTTGGAAAACCGGAAAACAGCAGACAGCAAATGCAGAAGGAGCTTCTGTTGTTTTGAGCAGCAAAGAAGACTCAGAGGAAATAATGAAATAGAGGCAAAATTAGAGTCGCATGGGCAGCGCAGAGCCAGCGAGCAGAAAATGGTGGCACTCAACGGTCCTCACATCTCTAATCTTTGGGATTTTGCCTCCCACGTGGAATGGGCTGCCTTGCCCCCTGGATTTCCTGTGAGGCTTGGCCGTGGGTGATCCAGGGGGCGTCACAGACTAGGAATTCACGTCGCTCAGGTCCCTTCCAACCCTGGGGTTCTCCAAGTCAAACGCCTACAAAGATATGTCCTGGAGTGATAGGACGAGGTGATTAGGTTTTGAGCTAGGTGCTTTCTATACGTTTCCCAAGGTGCCACGCCACACAGGTCTCATTATCCCTGTTTTCCCTTTGGAGACATTGACTGGGAAGCCACGTGCCCAGTGCGACACCAGTCAGTGGCCTACCTTTCCTGTTACACCACCCCACCCCACCATCAACACCCAGAACCATCCAGAAGCCAATAGCTCTGGAGAGGATGGGCAGGAAGACATAATTCCTCCCAAAATTCCTCTGTACCAGCGAGTTCTTTGTCAGAAACAGTTCCTCGGGTTTCCTGGGATAAAAAGAAGACCATGTCCTTTCTAACAATGATTTGCAACTGTATCTCTTTTTAGCAAAAAAAAAAAAAAAATCATTAAAAAAAATTGTCAAATACAACTTGATGCAGAACTCTTGAGGCAGGTGGAGCATGGGCTGTCCCCTGTCTTCAGGGAGGGTGTGCCATTCTTCAACCCCTGATACTGAAGAAGTCAGCAGTATCAGCCGTGGAGGAGACAACATCACCAGGTGCTGGGGGAGCTTGTCCTTCTCCCCCACATGAGCTGTCTCTTCTGGGCACCTGGCTGACCAGAGCAGCCTCTCACCTGGCCTCCTCAAATGCCACTTCCCTCCATGGAGCTTTCTGGATTCTCTTCCACAGGGCATGTTCCATGTTATGGTGCATGTCGTCCACCAGAGTTATGCAGTGCACAACCTGCACAACCAAATATGGCAGCCTATCCTGCCTCTAGAGGCAAGTAATCTCTCCCTCCTCTGAACTTGAAATAAATTTTTTTTATGAAGCATTACTACCTTGATTGAGTTTTCCACACATGCATATTCAAATCTCCAACTCTTCTACCTCCAAAAAAAAAAAAAAAAAAAAAAACCTCGCTGGATTTGGATTTGTCCACTTCTCTCTTCTGCATTTTATATGTGGCAGATTGGAGTTTCCAAAAATGGCTTCGGTGATATCTCCCACCACATATACCCCTCAGCAATATGACTTGGCCATATTCCCATCAAGAGATGGGGTCAGTGGTGAGTGTTGGGAATCCCGAAACTGTTCTGAGGAATAGAATATGGGGGAGTGGCGTTACGGCCAATTCTGGGGGCCTAGTAGGCCCTGCTTTATGCCCCTTCAAAGCAAGTGTCATATTGGAAGGTCAACTGCCCCAAGACCACCACGCTGTGGGACGCTCAGCCATGAGGGGTGGCCCTGGTGGGTGACAGGCCATGTGAGAGAGGGTGAGGAAGAGTCCAGGAGCACCACGGAGCCAGACCGGGGAAACCAGGAGCTACCTGGACATTCCTGCTCGGTGGACACCTCTCGGAGAGAACGAGCCACAGACCCATGGCCCCAGTCGAGCTGGTCAAGGCTCCCCGGCGAGATATTGGAGAGCAGACGGCGGACCCTGCGGCACCCACCTGAATCCTGAACCGCGAACACCCAAAAAGGGCTGTTGATTTACACCACTGAGTTCTAGTCTGGCACAGAACCACAGCCAGCCGGAGCATCCTACATCCCGAACCGCACCAACATCACCCCTTGGCCGTCATCTTTGTCTCCTTCTCCTTCTTCCCCTTCCTCTTCCCCTCCTCCTTCTCCTCCTCCTCCTTCTTCTTCTTTTAGAAAGAGATTTTTTAAAAGAGACTTTATTTATTTATTTGACAGAAAGAAAGAGAAAGCACAAACAGAGGGAACAGCAGAGGGAAAGAGAGAAGCAGGCTCCCGGCAGAGGAGGGATCCCAATGCGGGATTCGATCCTAGGACCCTGGGATCATGACCTGAGACGAAGGCAGAGGCTTCACCGACTGAGCCACCCGGCCGCTGCC
>JAPYYM010003069.1:0-11568 GCA_028534135.1 Potos flavus
CTTCCACCAGCCACACCAGTCTGGGCCTGACTTGTCCTTCGGGCACCCCTGCTCCTGGCCTCTCCGTCCCCAAATCCAGTCCTGGAATGCCTCCTGCCCGCAGAAATGTTTCTCTCACAATTACACCTTCTAAAAAAGGAAAATCCTACGTGGCCTGACCCTCGCCCCCGTGCCCCTTTCTAGAGCTTCCCTTCCCACCCCGAGTGCTGGCTTTTCCTCCCGGGCGACTCTCGAGTCTGACCTCATTTCGGGCTCAGCATGGGCAGTCTTTTTTAACAACCATTCCGGGATGACATGCCTTCTCTGACAACATCACAGGATTTAAATAGAGTTGCCGTGGAATTAAACCCAACGGTTGTTTTCTGTCAGTGGCATGAGTCCTTCCAGTCTAACTTTCTGAGACCCGAATCACTGATGCAGCTGGAATCAGGGTGTCTGACAAAAGGCAGCTGTCACTTCACATCCTACAAAATGTTTCCACAAAAGCTGCCCCCAAATGCTAAAATCTTTCACTAGGGAGAGCTGATTCATGGAATTTAAAATAGGATTTCTGTAGAGCCAAATAATTCTGCTGAGGAAAATAGAAAAAGAAAAACAAGGACTGACTTCGTCACGTTGTTCCTTTGAGGACAAGTCAGGGCGCACAGCATTGGAACTCTGGAGGACCCGTGTGGATACAGGGAATGTTGGAGAAGAAACCCTTGTGGGTCCTGAAAGTCTGCAAAAATGCACAGCTCTTGCATGTTCACTGACACCCTCCCCAAGCAAGAACTATCCAGCTAGAAGCCAAAACTGGAGCCCGCCAGCCCTTCAGAGGCCAGAAGCTCTGTGAAACCACCAATGGTATCTGTTTCCTGCCATAAATTTAGCAAAATACGCGGTGACAATATCACCCTAACCTCTTTGGGATACAGGACTTTCGATCTCTTCCCTCCCTGCCTTCCTAGGCACTTTTCATCATGAAGCCTTCTCTCTTCTACGTTCAACTTCCTTCGGACAACTGGTTTCTTCTTTGACTTTTAATATCTAAACTTTTGACAAGAAAAATGAACTTCACTCAACCTTTCCTTTGCTGGCTCCTCCTCCTCTCCCTGCCCTTCAAATGTTAATTTTCCTCAGGGGGTCAGTCCTAAGAACTGCATGATTCTCTGCTCTCTTTGTCTGTGGAAAACCTCACCCATAACCCATTGCTTCCATTACTACCAAGGGTAATGACTCTCAGGTTTCTCAGTTGACCTCAGCTCTGTACGCGTCAGCTCCTGTTAGATATCTCAAAGGCACCTCCGGTTAACCAATTAAAGCACCTCCCAGTTTCAATCCCCCAGACAAAGAAACAAACAAAAAGGCTAATACTCTCTTTTTCTAATAGTTCCTGATTTCTGGAATGATACCATCCTTCAGCCATCGGCCCAGATTTTATCCTTGGCATCTTTCTCCCTACTACTTCCCATGCCTGAGCTATCACCAAATCTTATCAATTTACCGACCCCTCAACTCTCCATATGCCTCCCCACTTCAGGCTTTTCACATGCTGTCCCACTGCCTAGAAAGCTCTTCCTTCCTTCTTCTGGTCACCTGGATCTCAGGTCAAGGATCACTTACTTAGGGAAGCTGTGCTGACATCTCTGTTGAGGTCAAGTCTCCCATTACCGCTGGACCTCCGGAGACCTTGTCACTGTTGCAATTTTACATCTGTTGGCATAGTGGTGTGATGGCTACATCTCCACTAATATCGTAAGCTCCTGGAAAGCAGTCTGTATTTGTGCACTGCTGCCCGGTTCCCGCCTACCGTAGTTCCCATCACACAACCATGTGCCTGCCATCCAAGTATTCGTTTAAAGAACAGATAAGCAAAAGAGGTTTCGAGTTGTTATGAATATGACTGGAGTGAATCCCCAGCACCCTGTCACCCTCGGACCATTGTCACCTGGAGCAGTTTTCCTCAAAAATCATTCTGTAAGTAAGAAGCTAAAGAAAACAAAGTGGGAAATGAGCAAATGCTTTCTTCTTATTCCTCATACCAAAAGAAAGAAAGAAAGAAAGAAAGAAAGAAAGAAAGAAAGAAAGAAAGAAAGAAAGAAAGAAAGAAAGAAAGAAAGAAAGAAAGAAAGAGAAAAAAAAATTCCTAAAAACTTCTTGGGCAATGCCAAACAAAACACGAGGTGACCATGGAGGGCTTGATAGGAAAGGCAGAACGTGGCCCCAGCACCAAGAAATGGCTATAGAGATCTGTATGCCTGAGGCCATGCTAAAAAAGACCCTATTTTCTTAGGACCATGTTGACTCAATCTTGCTCAATTTACTAAAAACCAATTCCGAGAGACCCAATTCCATAGACTGACTTTTGGCCAAACGGCCTTGCTTTCCTATTTCTCCAAATGTGATCCATGCATTACCAACATTAGCACACCCTGGAATGCTTCTTAAAAGCACAGGCCATCCCAGATTTATTAATGGTGGGGTCCAGGAATCTGAAATTTCAATACTCCAGATGATTCTCATGCAAGCTAAATTTGAGAGCAGGACTGTGGTTCTGGAGAGTAGACACCAGTGATTTGCAAATACACTGAGCCAGCCTTTACTTATCTCTTGGCAACCCCCAAGCAATGACAAGAACCTGCTAAACACTAGAGTGAAAACCTCTCTCCTGGGGAAGCAAAGATATCCTGCTTTCTAAATTCTGTAGGAACAGTTTGCTTTAGAAAAAGATCATGTGCACACCAAGGAAGTTGGGGGAAGTTGTTCCTGCTGTGGAGTTGAGCCTTTCTTGCTTGTGAGAGCCTCCGGCCAGTGGGCTAGGTCCAGAACTGACCTTGCAGAGCAGGCCTGTGGGAGAAAGAGCCTTGCAAGGTTTTGGCATCCAGAGGCAAAGAGAGAAACCTGGCCCACAGACGCCAGACTGCTTCTCCTTCTCCCTCTCCCTCGCCCCTCTCATCCGCCCTTGGGAGAAAAGGGCGCTGGATGGTGGAATGGGCAGCACAGACATCATCCAGTGGGAGTGGGGAAGATGCCAGCTGGGAATGCAGAGCACGTGCAGAGGAGAAGCAGACAGTTCCCAGGGACAAAAGAAGAGATGCCAGACAAAGGAACGTCAGTCCTGTTGATCCAGAGTAAAACCTCTGGGATAAATTCATTTACATACTTCCTAAAACCCATTTGGATCTTGAGCCAGTACCACCTCAAGAATTATCAAGTATACCATATATTTACTACCAATTTAAAAAAAAATATATAGTACCACTACCAGTCTCCTTTCTGAGAACCACTGCCCCAGCATTCTCACCAACCTAGAGTATAAGCCAAAATAACAATAACAACAACGACAACAATAATAATAATAATAAAGTCCCTGACCACACAATACCGATGGACACACTGAGCTCAGACTAGGTGGCATTTGATACAACCAAGACGGCAGAGACTAAAAAGCCTAAAACTTCGCATAAGCAGAGTATTCAAGGGAGGTATGATAATTGTTAAAAAGAAAACCACAGGCCCAAAATGTAGTCACTCATGTCAGGAGCCCCACACATCAGCAAACCAAGATTTAATACCTAATCTAACTGCAGAGGCCACCCCGCCCCCCCAGGAACATGACCTTTCCCCAGCCAACATGCGAATTTCATAGCCGGCACCAGGAAATGGACCGATAGGCCCCTTCCTACCATTAGAAGTGCAACCTGGCCTAAAACAATGCATCCTTTACTAACAATTCCTCTTCTCTATTCCCTCTGTGCCTTCAAAAACCTTTCTTTTCTGCAGCTCAAGGGAGCTCCTTTCTATTTGCTAGATGGGATGCTGCCCCATTCATGATTTGTGGAATAAACCCAATTTGATCTTCAAATTTACTCAGATGAATTTTGGTTTTTAACACAGTGAAATGGAAGGCAAGTTATTTCTCAGTTGAGTCTGTCTCAAACGGGATACCTAATTTTTCCCCTACAGGATTGCTTCAAAAACAAAAAGACATTATATATGTAAAGCTCTTAGCATACTATATAACATTAAATATTCAATAAAAGTAACTACAATTATAACTACTGAAGGCAATCTGTAATTATGGTGGGGGTTTTTTTTTTTAAGATTTTATTTATTTATTTGAGAGAGAGAATGAGACAGAGAGAGCAAGAGAGGGAGGAGGGTCAGAGGGAGAAGGAGACTCCCCGCTGAGCAGGAAGCCCCATGCGGGACTCCATCCCCAGACTCCAGGATCATGACCTGAGCCAAAGGCAGCTGCTTAACCAACTGAGCCACCCAGGTGCCCTGTAATTATGGTTTTAAGAAGACAGGGAAACTAGTAATAATTTTTCAAAATTTTCTATGATTTCGTTCCTTCCAGAGGAAACTTTTAGCTACAAAAAAGTTAAAAAAATAAAAATAAACTCAACCAGAATGACATTCCTAAAGCTTAGAGATAGATATTTTGTTGTTGTCGGCCCATTTAAACCCCAACATCAAATGGTATCCGTCCCAGGCTAGTAAGTCTGAATGTACTTCCTTTCAGAGTAGCCTGCAGACGGAAGGAAGCAGAAGCGTCGGTCCCAGGAAGGGACTCGGTCCCAGGAAGTCACCTATAGATAATCTGCACCTACCCCAGGCCATGTGGACCAACCAGGCCCTGGAGAGAGCAGGTTCCATACTCCACTGACCTGGTATTTTTCTAAATGGTATTGAAGAAGCCTATGGAGAAAAAGTGCTTTTTCACTTGCTCTATGAGAGTGTATCCACAGAATCAGGTTCAAGGGGCACCTGGGTGGCTCAGTCACTTAGGCGTCTGCCTTCAGCTCAGGTCATGATCCCAGGGTCCTGAGACCAAGTCCCTGCTTAGCAGGGAGCCTGCTTCTCCCTCTGCCTCTGCCTCTCTCTCTGTCTCTCATGAATAAATATATAAAATCTTTAAAAAATAATAATAATCAAGTTCAAAGTAGAACAGACAATTTGATGCCCCTGATGCCCTTTCAGGGCCAAGTGTATTAATATGCTGAACAGCAACCTCACAAAGCCAGCTCTAGGGTGTCTGGGATGCCTCTTCTGCAAGGCTGCAGAAACACTGCAGCAAAACTCTGCATTGCACCTTTCCAGCACGCAGGAAAGCTCTTGAGAGTATTGCCTGTTTGTCACAGCAGGAGACAGCTGACACTTGAAATACTACATTGGTCTGAGGTCAATGGTAAAATGGAGTCAAAAATTAAGGTATTTCCTACAAAATGCATACCAAAAGATCCTGACGTATTGTGTCATGGATTAATGACTGAATTGCTAATCTCCCCAGGCTTCCTTCTCCTGGCCTTGAGCACGGAGGCCACAGAAACACAGTAACAAAGCCTTGAAAGGACATGTCCACCATGTGTCCCATGTTCTGAGAAGCACACACATAAATTCCTTCACTTCGTTTTCACAATAACCTTGCCAGGGAGGAATTATATATCCATTTTTAAATTAGTAAAGGGAGGCTCAGAGTAATTTGTTCGAGTTCCCATAACGAACAAACAGCACAATAGGATTCAAGCCCACCCTTCGTCCACTCTGTCACACCGTCTTCCCCACTGCCAGCCACGAAATCACTGCTTCTTTCACCAACTCGACCACCATTCACCACACATTGGCTGAGCAGGTGTGTTGGGAATGGTGAAAGGTGCTAGGGGATCCCAGATAAGACACACATGGACCCTAACTTTCAGAAATTCACAGTCTAGTGCTAAAGAGGCAGGCATATAAATAAACTAGCACAATGCAAGAATGCAAGACTTGAAAAAATGCAACAGTTGAAGCAGGAAAAGAAAAGAAACTTTTAGTAAAACTTGAGGACATTTGATTTCCAGCCCACTGTTTCTTACATACACACCTGCCATTTTAAAATGCATAACATTATAAAATAGCAATCCTTTGAAGAAAACTGGAGATTATGTTGCCTGGTCTCTCATTCTGCAACTGAGGAAATTCAGCCTAAAGAAGGAAGGGAACTGGCTGAGATAGGCAGGGGTCTTGACTCAGAGTCCAGTGGTCCGTCCAGTACAACGAATGCCATCCCAGGTCATCACTGACTCAGATAGCTGGAAAAACATGGCAGGGAGCAGCCTTCCATCTCACCCTCTCCCCAAGGGAAAAATATATAAGCTAGCCTTTGGGAGCAATATAAAGAATTATAACCTATGAGTGAAAATAAAATATTTGGAAGCTCTGGTTAGTATCTTAGGAGGTGGGCGGAGAGAACGAAGTGAGGAGAATAAGGATCATAATGGTGCTAAAGGTGCTGTTCTCAGTCAAAACAAAAGCTTCAACTACCTTGCCTGGAACCCTTTTCTCTCCTTTGATACTTTTGCCTCCTTCCTTTGAGGTCTACAGGCTTTGACACTTTTCCTCTGCATGAATTTGTTTTTTGTTAAACTCACAGTTAGCAACTGCTGGGGTAAATATTCACACCTGTCCATGGTTTAGTACGATCCTTCCAGGTTACGTGGCAGCCATGAGGGTGGACCTCACAAACCTCTGGCTACACAGAGCACAACTGAGAAGGGCCCCAGCACCTGAGCTCTGGAACCCACTGCACGCACGCACTGCTCCCAGCTATGACTGAGTGTGGCAGGGGTACTAAAGCAGACCCACTCCCGCGAGACCTAGGACTCCTCTGGAGGCTGGCTTTGCCTTGAGGACTCTCAATAGCCTTCTGGAACATTCCTTGGACTCATGGCAGTCTAAGAAGTTTCCCTCAATTTTTTTCCCCTTCTCCCTCACTTGGGGTCACACTGGCATTTTGATTTGACAGATCTCTTAGACTTTCTGACTTCTTTCTCCTTTCTCCTCACGGGCATTTCCTCTAATAAAATTCTGGCACATTTCATCCCGTCTTGGCATCTGCTTCTTGGAGATGCCCAGACCAATATGAGTTACCAGAGGGAGTCCACTGGACAAGACTGGACAGCCCCAGCTGCATCAATTCCCATCAATCCTGCCAGTACTGCACCTTAGATTTCAGGCCGTTATGAGCTGAGTAGAGTCTTTCCAAAAATTCCTATGTTGAAGTTCTGACGTCCAGTGCTTCAGAATGTGGCTGTGTTTGAAGACAGCATCTTTAAATAGGTAATTAAGTTAAAATGAAATCATTGAAGTGGGCCCTAATGGATATAACCTGTGTCCTTACGAGGAGCAATTAAGACATTAGGAGATTAGAGGGAGGGCCATGTGAGGACACAGGGACACTTGGTCATATGCAAGCCAAAGAGAGAGGCCTCAGAAGAAATCGACTCTACTGACACTTGGTCTTAGACTTGTGGCCTCCAGAACTATGAGAAAATAAATTTCTGTTGTTCAAGTCACCCAGGCTGTGGTCCTTTGTTATGGCAGGCATAGCAAAGGAACACAGCCTCCTTATATTTTATGGCCTAAATTGGGAGATGCCTTTCATTTTCTTTGAGGCAGCCTAACTGTTTCTCCAGCCCAGTCCTGTGTGGGATCCTTCATCAACCCAACAGGGAGCCCCTTCAATTTCTTGCACACAGAGGACATAGACAACACACCCAGCACCCTGATGACAGGCCTCCACATTAAAGGGTCTTGATGATTTGTCTCATATTAAGGATGAGAAAATGAGAAACACACTGTCCACTGCTCCTGGCACTGAGGAATCTACAACAGAGTTAAGAATGAAATTCAACGCCATTTTGGCTTTACAATAAAAAAATTCAACAGGACCATAGAAGGCTGGGGGAAAGTAGGCAATGGATGAGCAGAAGTTAAAGCAATACTCTGTCCTCTGAAGAGCCAACAGCTGAAGTGCCAGAGGGAACCCATTCACTTGATTTCCAAGGACCCCAGGATTTCTGGGGAGAGCAACAAAGCACACTTCTGAAGAGAAGGAAGTGCTCATCCACTCAAGGATCCTGTCTTGGGACTTCGTCACTTTCTAAAATGACTCTGAATTCCACAACCACACCCACAGTGGAGAGTATGAATGTGTTTTGAAATTTCAGGAAGTCTTTTGGAATAAAATTCTCCTGAAGAGTTTTAATTTCACTAAGGATTCTCTCAGAGTGGATGAATAAGAATGAATTTCTTGTTGGTAAAGTGTTTTTTGGGGGGCAGGGGGGTAGAATCTCTTTTCCTTTTATGTTACTGTTTAACCATTCTACCATGGTTCCCAATGGCTATCAGCCTGTGTGTGCGAGAGGCAGACTAGGTTCATTCATGCCGCTTATATCTCAGCCTTTCCCATTTTGAGAACACTGACTTCTGACTACACTCTGATCCTCTATTTCCCTTCATAACCACCTCATGCAGGAGAATGCCCCCCAGAACCACTTGTCACAGGTCTTCTGCGAAAATCATCAATCTCTCACCTTCAGATTCTGGATAGGAGAGATCGAAGATTTTCCCTATGTAACTCATATCTGGGCTCAATAAAGGCATTTATGAATTGAAAAAAAGTATTGTGCATATAAATAAAGACTAGAAAGAAAAACATTTTAATGCAAATAATTCTGTGAAGGTGATGAGATTAAAGATGTGTGTGTGGTTTTAAAATTTTCTTTAATGTATAAATGATTATAAAATCAAAAATGGATAAACTAGTGTAAAATGAAAATTCATCATTGCTGACTTATTTCCTCTAAGCCAAGACCAGGTCTAGAATTTTAGTGGGACAAAGTTCAAAATCTTATTTCTGGCTCTAGACTTCTTCTCCAAGGTCCAGTTTCCTCTTCTTTGCCACTCCTTTTCTCTCCAATCCTTTTCTCTCCCCTTATTTGAGGTCGTCCCTAGGGAATTGAAGAGTGCTGAGATATGATAATAGGAGTATCCTTGCTATTCACTTTTCCTGAAATGAAAAGTGTCCTTCTCCTACCACCTTGAGGTCTGCTCAAATGTCAACTTCTCAGTATGGTCTTCACTGATCACCTTGTTAAAATTTATAAATCATTCCCCAACCCCCAGCACTCCATATCCTCTTCTCTGCTTTTTTTTTTCTTAGCTCTAAATGTATTGAGAACCAAGATTTTTCTGTTTTATCTACTGCTCTTTTCCCAACATCTAGAACAGTTCCCAGGACATTCTTAGAGACGCAGTAATTATTTGTTGAATGAATGACAAAATAATCCCTTAGTGCAGGAAATCTGATTGGGGCTCATTGTGTCTTTTTAAAACCTCAGACCACTTTATAGCCACTTACTGCCAGAATACCATCACCCAGCAAGGGACTCTCTTGGGTGAAATACTGGCAATCTATGTCCAGGCTAGCCACCTTCCATGATGTACAATGAATGGATCTATAGAAAGATATATATGCATCAGTAACAGAGACGCATCTTCTTTCTTAATAATAGAACTTGCAAGTTTATCTGGCCAACAGAGAGAAAGATTATACTTACTAGCCTCCCTTGTAGCTAAGAAAGGCCATATAACTAAGTTCTGGCCAATGAGATATAAGCAGAAGTGTTGTATGAAAATCCCAGGAAATATCCTTAAATAAGAGGAGTACACTATTCTTTATTTCTCTCTGCTTTTTGATGGCCAGAACATGAATGCGATAGCTAAAGTTTGAATAGCCATGCTAGACCATGAGGTAGAAACCTAGTACCAAACATTTAATAGTGGTATGATAGAAGGAGCCTAAGTCCTTGATGATTGTGGGCCATCTGTACTAACTACCTATATATTTTTCTAGAAATGTATCCATTTCATCTAAATTGTAAAATATGTTTGTATAATTATTCGTAATATTCTTATTGTCTTTAGAATATCTGAAGGATCTGTACTGATGTCTTCTTTTTTATTCTTGATAATGATTGTGTCTTCTTTCTCTCTTTTCTTGACCAAGTCTTGCCAAATGTATATCAATTTTATTAGTCTTCAAAGATTTGACTTTTAGATTTGTTGATGATCTTTTCTACTGATATCTTTTCTATTACCACTATAATTGGTTTCTTTCATTGAGGGAGCGTTACTTAGCTATTTTTTTTACATTTTTTAATGTGGGAATATAAGTCTTTCTCTAGATATTACTTTAGCTACAGCTTGCAAATAATCATGTCATATTTTCATCATCATTCAATCTATTTTCTAAATTCCAATTCTTGTTTTTCTCATGGGTAATTCAGAAGTGTATTTTTTTAGTTTCCAAAAATATGTGGATATTCTAGTTATCTTTCTTGTATTTATTTATAGGAAAATTGCATCATGGTCAGATTCTATACAAATACAATTCCTTTTCCACCTATTACAGAATAAATTTTTGGAAATATCTTGTGTGTGTCTGAAAATAACTCTATTCTGCTTTTCTAACAAATTGTTCTACAAATGACCATTAAGTCAAGTTTGTTCAATGTGTTAATCAACACTCAAATTCTTACAGATTTTATCAAATTATTCTATCAATTACTCATAGATGTGTAGTAAAGTTACCCACTATGGTTGTGAATTTGTCTACTTATCCCTGAATTTTTGGTAATTTTTATTTTATACATATTGAGACTCTGATATTTGGAGTAAGTAAATTTATTTTATTTTTTTTTAAGATTTTATTTATTTACTTGACAGAGAGAGAGAGATCATAAGTAGGCAGAGAGGCAGGCAGAGGGAGAGGGGGAAGCAGACTCCCTGCTGAGCAGAGAGCCAGATGCGGGGCTTGATCCCAGGCCCCTGAGATCATGACCTGAGCTGAAGGCAGAGGCTTTAACCCACTGAGCCACCCAGGCACCCCATGGAGAAGTAAATTTAGAAATGTTTTATAAACCTCGTGAATCATCGTTTTGTCATCATCTAGAGATATGTTTATTTCTAATAATGCTTTTTTTCCTTAAAGTCTGTTTTATCTGATATTAATATAGCTACTTTGGCTTTTGGTTCTGGTTTTAATTTGTAGAATATATCTTTTTCTATGATATTAGTCTTTCTGAATATATTTTACCTGTGTCTCTTGTAAAGAGTATATGGTTTCCTCAAAAGCGAAAATGAACTTTTGGGACTTCATCAAGATAAAAAGCTTCTGCACAGCAAAGGAAACAGTCAACAAAACAAACAGGCAACCCACGGAATGGGAGAGGATATTCGCAAATGACACTACAGACAAAGGTCTGATATCTAAGATCTATAAAGAACTCCTCAAACTCAACTCTCAAAAAACAGATAATCACGTCAAAAAATGGGCAGAAGACATGAACAGACACAAAGAAGACATACAAATGGCTAACAGACACATGAAAAAATGTTCATCATCATTAGCCATCAGGGAGATTCAAATCAAAACCACACTGAGATACCAACTTATACCAGTTAGAATGGCCAAAATCAACAAGACAGTAAACAACAAATGTTGGAGAGGATGTGGAGAAAGGGGAACCCTCTTCCACTGTTGGTGGGAATGCAAGTTGGTGCCGCCACTTTGGAAAACAGTGTGCAGATTCCTCAAGAAATTAAAAATAGAGTTACCCTATGACCCTGCAATTGCATTACTGAGTATTTACCCCAAAGATGCAGATGCAGTACAAAGAAGGGCCACATGTACCCCAATGTTCATAGCAGCAATGGCCACAATCACCAAACTGTGGAAAGAGCCAAGATGCCCTTCAACAGATG
>JAPYYM010000307.1:0-14858 GCA_028534135.1 Potos flavus
GTTTGTCTCTCTTTTCCTCAGCTTCTTTATTCTCTGTCATTTTGTCTTCTATATCACTAATTCTCTCTTCTGCCTCATGTACCCTAGCAGTAAGGGCCTCCATTTTTGATTGCACCTCATTAATAGCTTTTTTGATTTCAACTTGGTTAGATTTTAGTTCTTTTATTTCTCCAGAAAAGGATTTTATTTCTCCAGACAGGGATTCTCTGATATCTTCCATGTTTTTTTTGAGCCCAGCTAGCACCTTGATAATTGTCATTTTGAATTCTATTTCTGACATATTACTAATGTCCACATTGATTAGGTCCCTAGCCATCGGTACTGCCTCTTGTTCTTTTTTTTGTGGTGAGTTTTTCCGCCTTGTCATTTTATCAAGATAAGAATAGATGAATGAGATAACAAAATACTAAAAGGTTAGCAACGACCCCAAAAAAATCAGAAGGGAGACGAAACCAAGGGTTGAAGAAAAAAAAGGGGGGAGGGGAGGAAAACAAAAAGAAAAAAGAAATAAAATAAAATAAAAAAGAGAAAAAGAAAAAAAAATATGTATATATATATTAGACTTGTGATTAGAACAGAGCCCCACACCTGATTTTGGGTGTTTTTGGTCTGTTAGAAGAAGCTATCTCCCAATATTTTAAAGAAAGAAAATCTTATAAATATAGAAATTAAGTGTAAACACTATGATGGGATGGAATATGAGTGTAAAGATAAAAATTAAAAAAAAAGGATTGATAAGACGTTGGTTGAAAAAAGAGAAAAAAAAGAATAAAAGAGGAAAGAATGTTATCAGGCTGGAGACCAGATCAAAGCCATGTGGTAGATTTAGGGTATATTTTGATCTATTAGAAGAAATTGTATCCCAAAATTTTAAAGAAAAAAAAAGACCTATATGTATACAAAAAAATAAGGTTAAATACTATGAGGGGATAAAATATGTAAGTAACAGTGAAAATTAGAAAAGATTTTTTAAAAGGTATTGATAAGATATTAGTTAAAAAACATTAAAATAAAATAAAAAATACAATAAGAAAAAAATAAAATTAAAAAAATTTAACTCTGCAAGACTAAAGGATCACAGGAAAAAAAAAGCTGTGAATTCTATGTGTTGCTTTTTCCTAACTCAGGAGTTCCACAGTTTTCATTCATTGATGAACTTGGTTTTGGCTGGATATTCTTGCCAGTCTTCTTGGGGAGGGGCCTGTTGCAGTGATTCTCAAATATCTTTGCCCAAGGTGGAATTGCACCGCCCTTGCCAGGGGCCAGGCTAAGTAATCTGCTCGGGTTCGCTCTCGGGAGCTTTTGTTCCCTGAAAGCTTTCCGTACCGCTTTGGAGAAGGGGAATGAAAATGGCGGCCTCCCAGTCTCTGGCCCGTAGGAGCCGAGAGCTTGGGGCCCCACTCCTCAGTGCACCCTCAGAGAAAACCAGTCAATCACTCCCATCTCCCTGGTCTCCAGCTGTACTCCGAGATCACCCGGCATGTGATAGAGTGTTTCTGTCTCTGGCACACGGCCCCATTTTGAGTCTCCAAACCCAGCAGATTCCTGTCAAGTGCTACCACGCTGGTCCTTCTGGAGGAGGAAGGAGGGGGTCTCTCTGGATCTGCCCCTTGTGGGGTCCCTGCTCGAAGAGCAGTGGCCTGACTGCCTCGGATCATGGTTTAAGGTAAGCCCAAGCTGGTAGCCCACTGTTCGGCTAGGTCTCTGCCGTTGGCTTCCCCGTTCTGATACCTGGGAGCTCTGCTACCCTCGTACACCCCCAGTCTTTCTGTGACCCCACAGGTCCTGAAACCTCACTGTCCCCATGAGGGCTCCACCCTCCGCTTAGCCTCCTGAGCGATGACCCTCAGTGGAGCAGACTTCTAAAAGTTCTGATTTTGTGCTCCGCTGCTCTGTGCCTTGCCGGGAGCCTGCCCCTCCCCCTGTGGTCTATCTTCCTGTGGCTTTGAATTCACTTTTCCGTGCATCCTACCTTCCAGAACGTGGTCGATTTTCTGTTCCTAGAATTGCTGTTCTTCTCTTCTATCTCCTGTTAACTTTGTAGGTGTTTAGAATGGTTTGATAACTACCTAGCTGAACTTCTGGGATCTGACACTATCTCAGCCTCCTAGTCCTCTGCCATCTCGCTCCTCCTGACATGTGTTTATGATTTAATAAGTCATCAAGTCTTCTTTAAAAGATTTATTTATTTTAGAGAGAGAGAGCCAGGTGGAGGGGCAGAGGGAGAGGAAGAGGGGAAGCAGACTCCCCACTGAGCACAGAGCCTGATGTGGGACTCAGTCTCCTGACTGGGAGATCATGACCTGGGCTGAAGTCAAGAGTCCGACACTCAACAGACTGAACCACCCAGGCACCCTTATAGTATAACAAGTCTTAAAAATTATGTTGAAGTAATTTTATTCAGTGGCTGGATGAAGTTTCATTAAAATCTTGTCAACCAAAATTTAGCAGGAAGGAAAATCCCAATTTTCTTTGATGGTTGAGGAGGCTGATCCCTTACCAATTACACCTTTTGTAATTAAATGTTAAACAATTTTAATAAAATAGCAGTGGTTTCAGTTTTTAGAGCTAATAATTTACATCTCCAGTTTTGCGCATCTACGATATGTAAGTAGGTGCCAAGAAAATCATCCTTATGTCATGACACCTATTTCTATGATTTAGGACTATCTACTGGAACATTGCCTTAAGTATTTATTGATATCATAAAGGAAACAAAGCTAATGAAAGCAAGAAGAGATGGTTCATTCTGCTACATATTAAGAAAGAATCAATCTGTTTTTAACGAAACTCTGTTTTGTAAAACCAATGGATTTCTCTCTTTTTCTCTCTCCAATCTCCTTCAATTTTAAGTGTTTTTTTCTTCTCTTAAGGAATATGTTTGTTGCACATTAAAATGAATATTTATGGATAACTAGTCTTTGACACTATTAATTCAGCCTCCTCAAAGTGGCTTCTAGTAACATGTTGAGAATTATTCTCAAATCATTTAAACTAATCTTTGAAAACACAGGATGTTTATTTAGTCTCAACAATGTCATGGCAGTGATATGTAAACTGGTATCAAAGATCTACTTCTAAAAGCTAAAATTGCTGTCAGAGAGGCCCAAGCAAGAAGCAATTTTTAAATACAACTGCTTAATTTTGATCCTATGTTTGTTTTTATATGAAAGCTTTGAAATGTCAACATGCTCTGTTGAGCTTCAATCTGGTTGCACACGTGGTGGTCATTGCAGCAGTGACTTAATTATGATTTTTTTTTTATCAAAGTATTTTTAGGTTTGATTTTTTGGTTACACTAAACCTCAATTAAAAGTTAGATATTTTCCCTTGTTCTATATAATTGTGAATTCCTTACATTTTAGCTCTACTTTCAGAATGGATTCTTATATTACCAACAGCAAGACTAAATTTTAATACATTATTATTTGTGGATATTGATTTGAGAGTAAGTGTTGTTGAGGTGGAAAAAAAACCTTTTTAATTTAGTACCAAAGACCACCTCCCCTACCTTTATTTCAAGGCATGTTTCCCTTCCTTTACCTGGCAGACTCAGAAAGTTTATCTTCATTTACTTTTTCTTTATTATTTAGTGCCAAAAGTGTCATGTTATGGTCTTCCCAGAATGATTTGTGTTTGTCTTTTAAAGTTGGACACTGGGAAGAAAAATTAAACGTATATATAGATCTAGATATCTAGATATCTATCTATATACATATATCTGTGTATCTATACAGATACATAGAAATTGCTTCTCGGCCTTTTGGCTAAGATCAAGTGTATACAGATACAAAGATATATATATACAGATATAGATATATGTAAATAGCTATATACACATATAGATAGAAATCTATAGATATATCTATCTATATATAACATATATATATATATATATATATATATATATATATATATATAACCTATATATAGATATCTATATAGATATCTATCTATATACAAACACACAATGTCATTCTATATATGGAATTAGGTGAGGGCCAGGAAGATAAAAACTTGAAAGACCAGGAGGATGTGAGAACTCTGACCCTCAATTCATATTCTACCAAATATAGACCCTGATTTTTGTAGGCTCACTTATGCTGAGCCTTTACTTAGCAAGAAACTGTAAGTTCCATGAGAGCAGAGGACTTTTACCACATTGTTCATTTGTGCATTTCTAGTGCCTGTCACTGTATCACAGTGCCTATAAAAAACAAAAACAAAAACAAAAAAACTAAAGTCCATTTGTTGAATTAATTATCAAAGAGGTTTTTTTTTTTCAAGTTTTTATTTAAATCCCAGTTAGTTAAAAAACAGAATAATATTAGTATCAGGTGTAGAATTTAGTGATTCATCATGTACCTACAATACCCAGTGCTCATCACAAGTACCCTCCTTAATACCTATACACGTTTAAACCATTCCCCTCCAGCAATCCTCAGTTTTTTCTCTATAGTTAAGTGTCTATTTTATGGTTTGTATCTCTCTTTTTTATCATTCTATGTTCATCCGTTTTGTTTCTTAAATTCAGCATATGAGTGAAATCTTACAGCATTTGTCTTTCTCTGACTTATTTCACTTAGCATAATACACTATAGCTCAATCCATGTCTTTATGAATGGCAAGATTTCATTCATTTCTATGGTTGAGTAATATTCCATTGTAAATATATACCAAATCTTCTTTATCCATTCTTCAGTCCCAGGATATCTGAACTCTTTCCATAATTTTGCTATTGTTGATAATGTCATAAATATTGGGGTGCATGTATCCCTTCAAATAATATTTTTGTATCCTTTGGGTATGTACTCAGTAGTGAAATTGCTGGGTCTTATGGTAGTTCTATTTTTCAGTTTTTGAGGAACCTCCATACTGTTTTCTAGAGTGGCTGCTCCAGTTTGCATTCCCACCAACAGTGGAAGAGGGTTCCCCTTTCTCCACATCTTTGCCAACACCTGTTGTTTCCTGTGTTGTTAATTTTAGACATTCTGACAGGTGTGAGGTGATATCTCATTGTAGTTTGATTTGTATTTGCCTGAAGGTAAGTGTTATTGAGCATCTTTTCATATGTCTGTTAGCCATCTGTATGTCTTCTTTGGAAAAATGTCTATTTGTGTCTTCTTCCCATTTCTTAACTGGATTATTTGTTATTGGGGTGTTGAGTTTTATAAGTTCTTTATATATTTTTGGATACTAGCCCTTTATCAGAGATGTCACTTACAAATATCTTCTTCCATTTCCTAAGTTTCCTTTTAGTTTTGCTGATTGTTTCCTTTGCTGTGCAGAAGGTTTTTATCTTGATGAAGTCCCAGTAGTTTATTTTTTGCTTTTGTTACCCTTGCCTCAGGAGACATATCAAGTAAGAAGTTGCTACAGCTGATTTCGATGGTTTCCTGTATCACCTTTAGGTCTTTAATTCAATTTGAATTTATTTGTGTGCGTGTGTGTAAGTTTCATCCTTTTGCATGTAGCTGTTCACTTTTCCCAACACCATTTATTGAAGAGATTTTTTTCCATTGGATATTTTTTCCTGCTTAGTCAAAAATTAGTTGACTATATAGTTGTGGGTTCATTTCTCAGTTTTCTATTCTGTTCCATTGATCTATATGCCTGTTTTTGTTCTAGTACCATACTGTCTGGACCACTACAGCTTTGTAATATAACTTGAAGTCTGAAACTGTGTTGCCTCCAGCTTTGCTTTTCTTTTTCAAGGTTGCTTTGGCTATTTGGGGTATTTTATTGTTCCATACAAATTTTAGAATTGTTTTTTCTATTTCTGTGAAAAATGCTGTTGGTATTTCAATATGGATTGCATCAAATGTGTAGGTTGCTTTGGGTAGTATAGACATTTTAACAATATTAGTTCTTCCAATCCATGAGCATAGAATGTTTTTCCATTTCTTTGTGTCATCTTCAATTTCTTTCATATGTGTTTCATAGTTTTCAGAGTACAGATCTTTTACCTCTTAGGTTAGGTCTATTTCTATGTATCTTATGGTTTTTGGTGCAATTGTAACTAGAATCAATTCTTTGATTTCTCTTTCTGCTGCTTCATTATTGCTGTATAGAAATGCAGCAGGTTTCTATAAAATGATTTTTGTATCCTGTGATTTTACTGAATTCACATATCAGTTCTAGCAAATTTTTGGTGGATTCTTTTGGGTTTTCTATATAGAGTGTCATGCCATTTGCAAAGAGTGAGAGTTTTACTTCTTCCTTGACAATTTGGATGCTTTTCTTTCTTTGTGTTGTCTGCAGGGGTTAGGACTTCCAGTACTGTGTTAAATAACAGTGGTGAGAGTGGACATCCCTGTCTCCTTCCTGACCATACAGGAAAAGCTCTCAGTTTTTCCCCATTGAAGACATTAGCTGTGGAATTTTTGTGTGTAGCCTTTCTGATGTTGAGGTATGTTCCCTCTAACTGTACTTTGTTGAAAGTTATCATGAATGGATTTTGTACTTTGTCTAATGCCTTTTCTGCATCTATTGAGAGGATCATATAGTTCTCATCCTTTCTTCAATTAACGTGGTGTATGATGATTGATTTGTGAATATTGAACCCCCCTTGCAACCAAGTAAGAATCCTACTTGATTGTGATGAATGATTCTTTTCATGTATTGTTTGATTTGATTTGCTCATATTTTATTGAGAATATTTGCATCCATGTTCATCAGGGATATTGGCCTATAGTTCTCCTACTCAGTGGAGTCTTTGTCTGGTTTGGGTATCAGTGTAACACTGGCCTCACAGAATGAGTTTGGAATTTTTCCTTCCATTTATATTTTTTTGAGTAGTTCAAGAAGAACAGGTATCAAATCTTCTTTTAATGGTTGGTAGAATTCGCCTGTGAAGCCATCTGGGCCTGGACTCTTGTTTGTTGGGAGATTTTTTTTTTTTAAGATTTTATTTATTTATTTGACAGAGAAAAAGAGATCACGAGTAGGCAGAGAGAGGGAGAAGCAGGCTCCCTGCCGAGCAGAGAGCCCGATGCGGGGCTCGATCCCAGGACCCCAAGATCATGACCTGAGATGAAGGCAGAGGCTTAACCCACTGAGCCACCCAGGCACCCCTGTTGGGAAATTTTTGATTACTGATTCAATTTCTTTGCTGGTTATTCATCTGTTTAAGTTTTCTATTTCCCGTTTCAGTTTTGGTAGTTTATATTGGAATTTATCCATTTCTTCCAGGTTGACCAATTTGTGGCCATATATTTTATCATAATATTCTCTTACATTTGTGTTTCTATGGTACTGGTTATTTCTCCTCTCTCATTTGTGATTTTATTTATTTGTGTCTTTTCTCTTTTCTTTTTGATAAGTCTGGCTAGGGGCTTATCAATTTTATTAATTTTTTTCAAACAACCAGCTCCTGGTTTCATTGATCTGTTTTGTTTTTGTTTTATGTTTCTATATCATTTATTTGTGCTGCCTTTTATTTTCCTTCTTATACTGGCTTTTGGCTTCTTTCATTGTTCTTTTTCTAGTTCATTTAGGTTTAAGGTTAATTTGCTTACTTGAGATTTTTCTTGTTTCTTGAGGCAGGTCTGTATTGTTATATACTTCCCTCATAGGATTGCTTTGGTGCATCCAAAAGACTTTTGAATATTGTGTTTTCATTTTCACTTGTTTCTCTGTATTTTTTATTTCTTCTTTGATTTTCTGGTTGACCCTTTCATTGTTTAGTAGCATGTTGCTCAACCTGCATGTATGTGTGGTCTTTCCAAATTTTTTCTTGTGATTGACTTCAGGTTTCATAATGTTGTGATGTTGTGGTCAGAAAAGATGCATGGTATGATCTCATTCTTTTTGTACTTACTGAGGCCTGAGTTGTGACCTGGTATGTGATCTATTCTGGAGAATATTTTATGTTACATAGCTGGTAGTTTTGATTGCTTAAAAATGTCACCTTTTCCTTTATTTCTTACAAGTTATTTCTAATGTCAAGAAAATTCATTTATTTTTATATATTTTCTTTTGCTTACTATTTTATGGAATTCGTGTTATTTCTATTGATTTATAAATTAATGCTCTTGTATATTTAGGCATACAATAATATACAAATACTGAGAATTCTGTGTCCATATATTCTAACACTTATAACTCATATTTCTGCTTAATGTATTATTGGATTAGCCAGAATATTCATGTAAATCTTAATTTGTAATAATGATAGCAAATATACATACCTTGAACTTTATTTTCATTTTTCAATTACTCATATATCTACATCTTTTACCAATACCTGATACTGGCTCTATTGAGGTAATCCGTATGAATTCTCACATGAAACCATGCTTATTTGTTTTTCATTAAAGTTCCTTAACATAGACTGCATTTCATTAGTAAGTGCCTTTACCTTGTGAAATGTTATGAATAAGTGAAAAGAGGTGGGTGATGGTTTCTATCCCATGCTTTTCAGAATTGTCTGAATGATACCTTTAATAGTATAATTTTTTTATTTTTAAGTGTTTAATTCAAATCTATAAACATCATTGCATAGGTATAATATGAAAGTTTCTGTGTCAAAATCTGGGGATATAGATGAATTAAGCTTCATCTTTAACTTCAAAGTTTTCCTTCTACTGGGGAGACTGATATATAAACCTGTAACAATAAAAATATATTCTATTGAGAACACAAAGATAGTTTAGTTAATTCTACCTGTTAGTGGGAGAGGTCCCCCCCACCTGAGGATGTAGAGGCAACATTTAAGATGAATCTTAGAAGTTGGTTGAATGTTTGGCAAGGCAAGCAAGAAAGCAGACCATTGTGGGCAGAAAGAGCAGCATAAGCATATCTGCAGTTATGAAATGTTCTATCAAATTTAAGGTTTAATGGTAATTCAGTATTGCTGGCCTTTATTATTTAGTCATCAAAGAACCAGAACATTCAAATCAAAATAAGATTATGTTTATATTGTTTGTCACATAGTTGTTTGTGATTTTCCACTCCTCTTAGGTTCTAGTGTAGATCATTAAGAATTGACTTAAAGTGAGGGTAAAGTAAAATAACTGAAAACGTGCTACAGAAAAAAAAAATCTACATAAATAAAAAGAATTATTGAATTACTATTAATTTTCATTTCCATGGCATGTACAGCAGTAGAAACTGCTAATTTTCCCACAAAATTCATTCTCCCTTTTATATATAGGAATAAAATGTATGTTGGGTACATGACCAACCTAGTAAGAGACTATATTTCACAGGCTCCTTTTTAGTATGTAAGGCAAATCAAGTGACTAAGTTTTGGCCAGTGGAATGTGAACAGAGATAATGTACCCTATATCCATGCCATTCATTTAAAAGAAAGGAGCATTCTTTCCCTTGTGTCATTACATCTTTCCTTTAGGCTGAAATATAAAAATGATAGCAGAAGCTATAAAACTCTCTTGGACAAGGAGATGACAGTTATATGTTGTCGACATCAGATCAGTATGCTAGGAAGAACTGGATCCCTGTTAATTTTGAAGATGTCTACCCAATTTTGATGTGAAAAAAAAATAAACCTCTCTAGTTTAAGCAACTATTATTTGAGATCTCAGAGTTATAGCATTCAAATCAGTATGTAATATAACACATGTATTACTTCTAGAAAAGGCTTAGAAACAATTACTTGTGATTAATTGTGGACTTTTTAATGAGTACATAAACTGATTAAAATACATTTTCTGGGGGCGCCTGGGTGGCTTAGTGGGTTAAAGCCTCTGCCTTCGGCTCAGGTCATGATCTCAGGGTCCCGGGATCGAGCCCCGTATTGGGCTCTGTGCTCAGCGAGGAGCCTGCTTCCCGCTCTCTCTCTGCCTGCCTCTCTGCCTACTTGTGATCTCTCTCCTCTCTGTCAAATAAATAAATAAAATCTTTAAAAAAAATACAATTTCTGCATTGGTAACTTTGTTTAATTCTGATGCAAAAGAGAACTCTGTTGTAGCATTCTTCCTCATTGACAGTTGAGATAATACTTTAAATAAATTTTTGTTTTCATAGTTTAAATATCTCAAATTACACAAAAAATATTTTTCACATATTGATAAGATTAACACTAAAATAATTGTAGTAGTCACTATTGGGGAATTTTTCCAAAGTGGCAGGAAAATAATTTATATAATTAAAAATACATGCTGATTAAGCTATTTCTGACCTGTTGTCTTTAAGAAAAGATAAAAATGAACATAATCAGCTAGTCCAGAAGCTGAATTCCATTCTAAGCTCTCAGAAGAAAATCTTTTTATTTTTTATTTTTTTAATTTAAATTCAGGTTTTGTTTTGTTTTTTTTTTTAGGATTTTATTTATTTATTTGAGAGAGACAGAGAGAGAGAGCACAAGGGCAGGGGGAGGGGCAGAGGGAGAAGCAGACTCTTTCCTCACTGGGTGGGGAGCCTGATGTGGGGCTTGATCCTGGGACTCTAGGATCATGACCTGAGCTGATGTTTAACAGACTGAGCCCAGGCACCCCTAAATTTAATTTAGTTCACATATACTGTATTATTAGTTTCAGGGGTAGAATTTAGTGATTCATCAGTTGCATATAACACCATGATCATTACATCAACTGTACTCCTTAATGCCCATCACCCAATTACCCCATCTTCCCTCCAGCAACCCAATTTGTTTCCTATAGTTAAGAGTCTCTTATGGTTTCCCTCCCTGTTTTTTATCTCATATTTATTTTTCCTTCCCTTCCCCTATGTGCATCTGTTTCTTAAATTCCAGATATGAGTGAAATCATACGGTATTTGTCTTTCACTAACTGACTTATTTCACTTAGCATAATACTCTGTAGTTCCATCCACATTGTTGCAAATGGCTGAGTAATATTCCAGTGTGTGTGTGTGTGTGTGTGTGTGTGTGTGTGTGTGTGTGTGTATCACTTCTTCATCCGTTCATCTGTGGATGGACATCTGGGCTCTTTCCATATTTTGGTGATTGTGGACATTGCTGATATAAACATTTGGGTGCATGTGCCCCTTCAAATCACTATTTTTGCATCGTTTGGATAAATACCTCATAGTGTAATTTTGCTGGGTCATAAGGTAGCTCTATTTTTAACTTCTTAAGGAAACTCCATACTGTTTTCCAGAGTGGGCTTCTTTTCATTTTGTCCTGAAAAGAAAAGAAAAGGGGTGCCTGGGTGGCTCAGTGGGTTAAAGCCTCTGCCTTTGGCTCAGGTCATGATCTCGGGGTCCTGGGATCGAGCCCCGCATCGGGCTCTCTGCTCAGCAGGGAGCCTGCTTCCCCGTCTCCCTCTGCCTGCCTCTCTGTCTACTTGTGATCTCTCTCTCTGTCAAATAAATAAATAAAATCTTAAAAAAAAAAGAAAAAAGAAAAGAAAAGAAGAAAAAGGGAAAGAAAAAAACTACCATAACAATGACAACAACAGAACAAACAAACACCTAGACCCTGGGGTGTTTTTGGTCTGCTTATTAAAAGAAACTATGTCCCAAAATAAGAAAGAAAGAAAAACATATCTATCTATCCAAAATGAAATATAATAAAAGGAATCACAGAGTTAAAAAAACATACATGCATAAAAATTAAAAAAGAATTCAAAAGAATTGAAAAAGATAAGAAAATAATTGAACAAATAATACTAAAAGACCAAAGAATAAAAATACAAAGAACGCTATTTACTATTTTCCTCGAGAGCTAAAGGTTTGCAGCCCTCTATGATCAGTAAACTTGGTAAGAACTAGTTGTTCGTGCTGGTCTTTTGGGGGAAGCGCCTGTTGCTCTGATTCTCAAGTAGACTTGCCCAGGTGGAAATGTGCTGCTAGTGGTCTGAGGCAGGGCTCAGTATAAGTGGCTCCGGACTCTACTACGTGGCACTGTTTACTCCATGAATGCTTTCAGCACTGATGGGTGGGATGAATATAGCTGTACCCTTCTCTCTAGCCCTGGAGTTGAAAATTTGTGTCCCCTACTCTCCAGTGAGCCCTCTCAGAAAGGCAATCAATCACTCTGCCTCCCCAGCTTCCATCAGAACTCTATGTTCACCCAGTCTGTGACTGAATATTTTTATTTCAGGCATGAGTTTCTAAACTCCAAATTTTAGGGACTCCTGTGGTGGTGTGGACCCACACTCTTCTTCCTGTGGGAGAGGGGGATGGCTCACCACAGTTCTGCCTTTTGCTGGACCCCTGCCAGGAAAGCAGTGGCATGACTATGCAGCAGTTCAGTTTTGGGCAACAGAGCAGAAAGCTGGCACCTAGACTCACTGTTCTCAGCCAGCTTCCCTGCTCCTATGCCTGGGAACTCTGCTACACCCTGCCACCACCCATTCTTCTTGTGACCCTAGTTAACTCCAGACTATGTTGTCATACCTGGGATTCTGCCCCACTTCACCACTTGAGCACCTTTAAGCCAGGCACATCCCCCACTGTAGGAGCAGACTTTTAAAAGTTCCAATTTTGCATTCCACTGCCTATAATGCTTTGCAGTAGCCTCCTTAAGCAGGCTCCCTCCCCTTTACTATATCCCAGCTATATCACAGCAGATCGAAGTCTCTTTACCTCCTACCTTCCAAACGGTAGTCACTTTTCTACTTGTAGACTTGCAGCATTTGTTTTCTCAGATCGCCAATTGATCTCTCAGGTGTTCAGAATGATTTGATAACTATCTAGTCATATTCAAGGGATGAGACAAACTTAGGGTTCCCCCCACTCCTCTGCCATATTAATCTCCACTCTCTCAGAGGAAAATCTTACCTGCAAGGAGCAGAGTGACTTTGTGCCTGCTCAGAATGATCAGTAGGAGAAAACCAAGGCTGTAAATTTAACAGATGACTTTTTTTTTTTCTTTTGACAAGGAAAGCAAACAAGCTGAAAATATACTTAACAGAAATGTTGATATATAAAGGTAATGCAGCTGGTGCACTACTACCAGAAGAATCAATAATTAAAAGATGATCTCTACTTTTCTGTGGTACACAAAGTAATATATGGTTGCTGCGATTAATTAATAATTAAATTGAAGCTAAGGGTTTTAATCAATCTCAAAAGCTGCTCATTATAAGCATTCCACAACCAAACACACATGTCAAAATAGAGAAGTCTTTCTATTAAATTAGCAGGTTGGAAAAACATCATACTTATTTTCTGGGAAGCATTTCAGGGAGATGTTAATTAGTCGGAATGAAAGACTGATCAAAGGTATAGTTAAAAAGGGAACTTTTTTTTTAAATGCCGGCACAAAAGAATGAATTATGTTTGCTGGGAATTTGGAGTGAGTTATTATTTTTAAAATGATGTCATTTAGGTATTTTTGTATAATTGGAGATATAAAATATCTGTTGCCTCCAATTGAATCAAATTAGATTTTTTTGAGATTTTGATGCTGTAAATAAATCATCGGGCATGTGGAGTGGTAGTTCAGCAGCAGAAAAAAACACTAAAATGGGAAACAAGAGAACTAGGGTTTCACCGTAGCTCTGCCATTAACTGTTTCCAATGGTCCCTTCCAGCTCTGAATTCTGTGATTTCCAAAAGAAATTTTAATCTTGCCAATGATAAAGTTTTGTTGTGTATGCCCCAGAATCTGAAATTTGCATTAAACAGGTTTTACAAAGTTTACTTTGGTTTAGATCTTAAAACTCAGACCTCCATCTAATGAATGAAAGAAGACTTTCTGATTAGGATTGATAAAGAGAAAATTATATTTACTTGATTGGGACCATTCACAAATGCAAACTATTCCAGGAGAGCAAAAGAGGTTATATCTGCTTATTATATGCACAATTGACTTGTTTTTTATTAAAAACCACAGCTAGCTCATAAGTATTATGAATAACAAAAATGGATATGCTTTTCTCAGAGATTTAAGAGGGAAATGGTACTTATAACACTGGAATGGTGAAAAAGCATTTGATTTAGCAGAAAGGAGTTTTTATGTCTCAGGTTTTACAGGCTTTTGGTTTTTAGGAGAACTTCATTAAATGGATTGTAACCACATATTCTCAATTCATAGCTCACATAAAAAGCAATTCTATAAAGTCATTTTTTTCTTTATACAACTGCAAAGTATTACACAGACTGACCTACTATTATTGCTATTATTTATTTTTGCTCATTGAAAAATCTTAGTTATAGAGATCTCACTTTGCTAGTCCACTATAGAACACTAAATGAGAAAGATAGGAGGATACAATGAATTATACTTTTGTTTACATGACCCAACGATTTCCTAAAAATAAGGATAAATAAGGGTTAAAAGATATTGGCTTAGAACTAGTCCCAGAAAACAAAAACAAAAACAAACAAACAAACAAAAACTACACCCAGCAATAGAGTGACAACTCAGTATATTGGTTCTAGACTCTTTATTATAATGATACTAACTTAATTTTATTAGTAGAGGAGAATAACCTGAAGGTTGTCCCAGTACATAGCAACATTCAAAATGAAACTAATCAGTGGCAGCTATGTCTGTCAATCTTTAGAGGCAATAATTTAATGAAAATGAGTCCCCTCCCCCTGAAATTTCATATTCCACATCAGTAGTATTCTCTATTTGCCAAAATATTTTTTAATTGAGTTAGACTGATGATTGTCTCTCTTTGAAAGACTAAGTAAAAATCCAAAATAAAAATTACAAAATAGCATACTTCTATTAGAAATAGGAATTTTGGGATTTCCTATATTTGACATATATTATCTAGAGGCTCAAAGTACCCTTTTTTTTCCCCAAATACTTTTATTTTATTTTTTCAGTGTTACAAGATTCATTGTTCATGGGCTCCATGCAATATGTGCCCTCCTCAATACCCACCACCAGACTCGCCCAAACCCCCACCCACCCCCACACTTCCAAAACCCTCAGTCTGTTGCTCAGAGTTCACAGTCTCTCATGGTTCATCACCCCT
>JAPYYM010003070.1:0-11568 GCA_028534135.1 Potos flavus
GAAGCAGACTCCCCGCTCAGCAGGGAGCCTGATATGGGGCCCCATCCTGGGACTCTGGAATCATGACCTGAGCCTAATGCAGATGCTTAACCGACTGAGCCACCCAGGCACCCCTCTTAGATCAAATTTTTATCTAATAACACAGCTAACTTGGAATAATCTTCCCTTTATTCCCAGAAGAACTGGCTTTGAAGCACTGTTCTTTTGTCTTACATTTTTAAGATAGTTTTTCCGGGGGGAAAAAAAGTGGATGTTTAATGATCATTAAAATACTCGTTGCTACTTATAAAGCTAAAATGCCATACGAGTTGCAGTTAAGGTTCTCTGAAATGTCTTAATTTTTCTGCTAAGAACATTTTCAACATTTTTAGCAATTTTCAGTTTATTCTAATAATCTATTTTTATGAATGCATTTCCTCTTTCAGGCCTTCAGTGGTGGCTATTATAGAGGTGGGTTTGAACCCAAAATGACAAAACGAGAAGCAGCATTAATACTAGGCGTAAGGTAAATAACTTCTAATATTTCTAACATTTTTCTACAACTCTAGAGCTATGAGCAAATGTAAAAAGATCTTTTATTAAGAGTTATAATAGTGTTACATACATTGTAAAATCTAAACACTCCCTACAAAAGCCCAGTGAAAAGGCACACTGGCACATAAGCACTTTTTAATTCACTGAAAAGATAGGCTTTTAAACCAATTGCAGTGCTCAGTGTTGTTATAACATTTTTTGTAGTGAAACTCTCCATTTCCAGATACTTAAACATGCTTTCCCTTTCAATAAAAAGACTTTTATAAAGTTCAACTAATTTTTTATTATTTTATTTGAGAGAGAGCATGAGTATGAGCAGGGGGAGGAGCAGAGGGAGAAGGAGAAGCAAACTCCGTGCTGAGCTCAGAGCCCAAGGCGGTGCTCTATCCCAGAACCCCAAAATAATGACCTGAACCAAAATCAAGGGTCACTTAACTGACTGAGCCACCTAGGTGCGCCTCAACTAATTTTTTAAGAATGCTTTATTTGGGGGCACCTGGGTGACTTAGTGGATTAAGTGTCTGCCTTGGGCTCAGGTCATGATCGAGCCCCAGGTCCTGGGATCAAGCCCCATGTCAGGCTCCCTGCCCCCTAAGGAGTGTACTTCTCCCTCTTCCTCTGCTCCTCCCCCTGATCCCTCTTGTGCTCTCACTCTCAAATAAATAAAATCTTTAAAAAAAAAAAAAAAAAAGGCCTCATTTTCCTAAGGAGCTATTTAGTGCCGATTCAGAAGATTCATCCCTGTAGGTTAGCGAAGAGGTTCCTAAACCACTTTTCATAGTGTTGTGTTGACGCTGACTCCAGTTTCACAATCTTTAATTGGCCTTTATATACAATTTTTTTTATGTGATCCAGATGTAAACTATATCTTTTTCTTTTTAAATTAGCCCTACTGCCAATAAAGGAAAAATAAGAGACGCTCATCGACGAATTATGCTTTTAAATCACCCAGACAAGGGTAAGTAGTCACTAAATTCTTCTTGTACATGTTTTTAAGTGACTGTTACTAGTGGAATAACTTAATTCTTGGCTATTTCAAAGGAAATGGCCTAAATCTATGTGTGAACACTGTTGTCCAGGCTGAATCCATCCATTTTCAAGTGACTGTTACTAGTAGAATAACTTAATTCTTGGCTGTTTCAAAGGAAATGCCTAAATCTATGTGTGAGCACTATTGCCCATCCGTTTTCCAGTGTCTTAAAAGAATAAGTCCTGAGTGAGAGATTTATAGAATAATAAGCTTATCTCGTAACTACTGTAATTTGAAAGTAGTGATAAACACTACCACTTTCAGATCTGCAGTACTGATAAAATGACTTCTACTAGTTTAAATACTATCAATACTGCTGTTTTTGGTGGGGAGGAGTCTGTATTATTAAAGGAAATGTTAAGTTTCAGTTAAGGAAACTAAAAACTTAGTGTTTTCTATCCATTTAGACCTTTGAACTAGAGGTTACCTAGTTAGAAACCTGTAAGATTTATTTCTGACACATTCCTAAGCAGACTTGGCTGTGTTGAAAGCAAATAATTACTAGGAATACAAAAATATAGACCCAAAATCCATGTTCCACTGCTCAAAAAAGGAATAGGCCCTTCATTAAGATAAGAGTGTTTTGAGTTGAAACATGGCTGTGATTGTTTGCTATCGGACTGCAGTAGCCTCCTTTACAAAATTTGGCTTCTGTTGGAGGGCTTCTGATTCACATTTAGTGTGGAGTATATAAAGGTATATTTTCTTATTGGGATGTTGACACTTGCTCTTCTGAGAACTACATTTTGAGAATCAGTGCTCCAGCAGAATAGTAGGAAAGCACCCATAGGTATCATCACGAAGGCACAATTAATAACAGGAAAAGAGAAAAATATGAAGGACAGAAAAGAGTACAGTCATAGTGGGGTCTTTCCAACAAAGCTCAGAAACCTCTGAGAACCATGTTTTCTTTTTTTTTTTTTTTTTTTCAGAGCTATGAATCTTTAATAAATGTAGCTTCGAGAAATCAGTTGTAACTTGCTATGAAGTCTTTTTTTTTTTTTTCCCCAAATACTTTTATTTTTTCAGTGTTACAAGATTCATTGTTTATGTACCACACCCAGTGCTCCATGCAATACGTGCCCTCCTCAATACCCACCACCAGGCTCGCCCATCCCCCCACCCCCTCCCCTCCAAAACCCTCAGTCCCTTGTTCTGAGTTCACAGTCTCTCATGGAGAACCATGTTTTCAAAGTAATATAGTATAATAAATTCATGTTCATTTACGACTTATAGTCCTCATAAATAGTAACTTACACTATTTCAAGGTCACATACATGGGGTTTTTTTAATCCTGTTTCTATCAGTTTATGTTTTTAAAGGTGCCATTTTTGTGGAAATCTTCATGTGAATTACTTCATTTCCCATTGGTCAAATATATTACCATACATTTGGTCACCTGGTTGCTGTGTCATGGTTATTTTAAGAAGTCAAAATACCATTTCTGCTAATTACACCTCAGATAAGCAGTAGGGATCCTTGAAACAGTAGGTTTGCACCAAGCAGAAATTGAGAAGCCATATTATAACTATTCCTTTTTTTCTTTCTTCCTGTAGGAGGATCTCCTTATATAGCAGCCAAAATCAATGAAGCTAAAGATTTACTAGAAGGTCAAGCTAAAAAATGAAGTAAATATGTGATGAATTTTAAGTTCTTGTTAGTTTATGTATACAAGTGCTAGCTTTTTATAATAAAATGCCTCAAAGCTACAAATTTTAAAAATGATTTAGCACAAACTAAACCAAAGCTTTGGTAGAAGTTTCTTCTTTGAATGTGAGGATTTTCAATCACATTATAGAATATTTGGAGATTTAACATTCAGTAATTATAGATACCGTTTGAATAGAAATAGACCGTCTCTAGCTTTGAAGGAGCCCCCAATCTAATGAGATACTGAAAAATTGGTAATTAAAATACAATGTGATCCTATCATGGAATGTGCACAGGTTTTTATAGGAAGGATTCATCTTTTTGGGAGAAAAGGCTGCTCAAAGTTCAGAAAACCAACCCCACTGCTTGGAACCTTAAATTTAAAATGAGTTTAGCCACAACTTTGACCTAAGAAATGTAACTATATCTCTCTCTATATAATTGACAGAATTTAGATTTCATACATTAAAAACTGTTAACAGTGTAAGATTTGACAGCAGAGGTCTTGTTTTTAATCAAGAAGTATTTACATTGTATTTGAACTAGCCACTTAAACTGAAAGTTTATTAATTATTGGGGGTTTTTTAATGTAGTAAGTTTTTGCATTTGATCAAGCTTAAACACAATTAGCAAAACTAAAAACTAATACGCTTTTATGGAAAATATTCAACAAGGACTATTGGGGAACTTATAGTCATACTTAAATAACATTTATGGATAAATGGCTGAAACTATTGGTTTAACACAAAATATAGAATGATCTGAACCAGAGGACGTGTAAAGACATCTGAAGTAAAAGTCTGTGGCCACTAGCAGGAATATTATCGTTAGCTCTAAGATGATAAGTCATACTACCTATCATCTAAACTTTGCCATCTTAAAAGTTCTTATTAATGGAGAACACAGGGCTTTCAAGGTCAGTTAAGATCAAAATAGTGGCATAATCCTGTTTGGTGTTGGAATGTGTTTACCAGCACTTCAGATTTGGATTATATCTGTTATTTTTCTACCACTTCCTTAAAATCTGATTAAGTCTACTTGTTATGATTTAGAGTACAAGAAAGTACCGGCTTAAGGCAGCTATGGCTTTTATGTAGAATAAATCTTTTTAGTTATTTCTAGGGATAAGGGATATGAAGGTACACTTTGTTATTCAAAATAGTAATGTTCTATGAAGTTACTGAGAACACTGAAATTAGCAAATACTGAACCATGTATTCATAGGGGAAATAAAAGGTTCCTCTGAACCTCTGGGTCATATTATAAACCAGTCAATATATAACCTTGCTTTATATGTTTCTATTTAAAGACACCTTATATTGATTCATTAATGTTAAACTTGCAGCCAACACTAACTTCCTGTCGTTACATCACAGCCTTCTTGTGTTTAGAACATTAGGCAGCACTTCCCTAGGCTTGAGGGCCATCTTAGACAGGAAGATCACCAATAAGCACAAAAATGTGAAAAACTCAGCATTAACTGGACCACAGAAGGGATGTTTAAGTATGGTAAAATAAGGCAAGCATCACTTTGGGGATTGAGTGATTTAAAATGTTCACCACTCTGCATGTCCACAAATGAGCAGGAAAGTACCTTTAGTATTGATTTTGGGGTTACAAATTTTAGCAAGTAGATGAATTTGCAAATGAATCTGCTAATAATGAGGCTCAACTATTTTGGCTTACCAACTTTTTAGTCTTTTGGACTAATCAAAAGTTTAAGAAGAGATATTATCAATTAAAACTTAAAAGCAAAATTTTGAAAGACAAATAGGAACTATGAGCAAATATACCCAGAGGCAATCAAGCATTAACCCTAAAAAGGAAAACATCATGTAGTGGGCATATTTTCAGGTGTTTAATGCAAATAGCACACCTCTTTTAAAGCAACTATTAAGACAATGAAAAAAACTAACACTCAGGAGCACAACAGAGCACATTTTTCTTTCATAGTAATCGGTTTTATTTCCTCTAGGCTTACCTTTAAGTAGAAGAATCCACAGTTCATTGTAGATTATGAGTCAAACCTACCGTTTTTCTTGGGAAAAAGTCACCTGTGTGAGGGCTCCAGATCATAGTAGGTAACTGGTGCAAGTATGATCTGTGTAAGAGAGCCTTCATCTTTCAATGTTTTTTAACAAAATACTTGATGTGTAATGTTGTTATTGACTACTTCTAGGTACTAGCACTGTGGTATAAGTAAGCATTTAAGTATGTTTTACAAGTAAGGAAACCATAGTGAAGTTAAGTAATGCCCAACAGTATTCTGGGTAAGCTGATCTTTCTCAACCTTAAGTCCATGTTGTTAACCTGCACTGTGAGAACTGTTACAAATTTGATAACCAGGAATGTTTTCCTTAGTGGTAATGAAATTTGACTCTGAGAGTTGTCATTACACCTTTGGCTTGGGCCCTTTTTATCAGTAGATACTCAGACTTTTTTTTCTTCAAGGGGGAGGTAGGTATGCACACAACACTAAGAGATAAGAGGTGCAGGTTTCAAGTCAAACTTAGTAACAGCCAGGCTTTGAGTACACTACCTACATGCTTAGGCCTCTGCCTTCCCATCTGTTAATGGCCAACTTAAAAAAAAAAGTGAGGGTTCCTCCACATTTTATTGGTAGGGGATCAAAAACAACAAATTATTTCAAAGGTTACACAGCTAATGAAACTGTAAGCAACCCCTGTGGGTCTTCTCCAATTTACTATGTTCATTTGTAACATGGTTCTCCATATATTAGTCTTGAATAGGTAGGTTATGGGGAATTCCTATCCACAGCCTTAAATGTTAGATCTCGCATACCAGAGATTTAGTTCCCCTTCTTTGTCCCTTTCATTTTGCCTTCCCTGCTTCTGGGTTGACATTACTATAGGAGTCCTTTGCTGCTTTGTAAAAACTGCTTTGCTGGTGATAAAAGTGGGCTATAGTGAGTGGTCCTGGAAGTTAAATCTTTTCCCACTCTTAGAATTTTAGGAAAATTCTCTTGCCTTCAAGTATTTTCCAAATGATGGGAATATCTATTGAAGCATTTAAAAAAAAAAAAGTCTAGTTATACAAATCAGTATCCCAGAACACCCAAACAAGAAACAATTCAACAAATTTAAGAAACAATTGAGAACTTGTATGAAAACAGGTGGAATACGCATATATTCTAATTCTAGAAGCTTGATTATAAGGTTTTATCTGCTAACCTTAATTTATAATAAGCAAAAAGGGTAGCTAGAAAAAAGGGAGCTAGAAAACCACTAATTGGAAAATACTAGGTTAACTAACATCTTATTAACTAACACAAGAGTAAAACCCTAATAGGCATGTTGAACTGTGCCACACTAAAAAGCTATATTCAGCATATTGAAAATGTATATGCCCACCTTAACACCCTGCATCAGAAATAATTCTTTAAAAAATTCACTCAGGCAGAATGCTTCAGAGTTGAAAAGTCAGGTTTTAAGTTTCCACACTTCTGGCTAGAATACAGAATTCTGTTTCAATGGGAGAACAGTAGGATAGAAAAAAATTTAAATTTGAGGTAAAACACAAAACACTATTTAAAATGCTAGAGTGGGTTTTGATTATAGAAAGAATCCTGAACTGAGAGTAACCTTGAGTACCAGGAAACTTAAATGACCTGAGCGCTCCTTTTTTTTTATTTTGGCACTGTTGTTCAGGGTACAGTGTGTCTGCTTATAGCTAACTGTTGCCTTAGCAACAGGATATAGGAAGAGCTTCTATCCAGGGGCACCTGGGTGGCTCAAGACCTCCTACCCTTGGTTTCAGCTCAGGTCATGATCTCATGGGTTGTGGGATCAAGACCCATGGCTCAGCAGGAAGTCTGCCTTAAGATTCTCTCCTTCTGTCTCTCCCCCAACTCTCTTTCACTATCAGATAAATAAATCTATAAAAAAAAAAAAAAAAAGGAAGAGCTTCTATCCAGTGTTACCAATTACTCCTGACCCAATGACAAGGTCCATAGTACAGTGTTAAGGTATAATCTGGAATATGTTAACACTTGCTGTTACTTCAGTACAGTTACAGTTAATGGAATCTCAAATATAATATTCACATTCTGTCTTTACAATCTGAAAATAGCAGGTCAAAAAATGAAATTCAGCCAGGCTGAGGCATAAGCTCCAGGCAACAAGACAAATTTGTTTATCTACAAAAAACTATGGGAAATTCTTTGTAATACTCTCTTTAAAAAAATTACCTGCTTTTGACAGTCCAAAAGAGGTACAAAATATTTGGAAAATATCCCTGTAATTTCACCCCAAGAAAAACACACCAATCACTGAAACACAAATTTAAGAAGCTATTCACTAGTATACTTAATAGTGAGACTTTAAGACTGAGAATGTCAGTGAAAAATAATCTTGCCCTTGCTTTTTTCTGTCTTCAGATTGCTTACAGCATAGTTGGAAACGTCTGGGTTAGGTACACAGAAACTCCCAATTCTCTACACCTATACCTACAATTTTCAAATTATCAGAGGAAGAAAAAGGCAAGCCAAATGGACTGGTAGAAATCCTCTTACAAAGATTATAGCCTGCATTATAGCCTATACCTTATTTGAGTACTTGAAGTGGTAATATAGAAGGTACAGATGATTCTGAATCTAAAGCAATCCACTGATAATAAACCCTTCTTACAAAATATATTTCCTTATAGAATGTACATCCCTCATCGAGAAATAAGGGATTTTCTGGATGATTAGGCTCTTGCTTGGATTTCTAGAGTAAATGATCATACTTAAAAATGTATTCAGGTTGAGCCATAGGAAATTGCCACTTTCATGGGTCAAAAATGGTCCACTTGCAATTTCCTATGGCTCAACATAATTGACTTATTTTCAACCAACAGTTGAGTGCAACTTCAAATTACTACCACTTGCCTAAGTTTAACTCTTACAGACTGTGATTGTTGCTTTATTGCAGATCCTGAAATAAAACCCAACATATTATCAAATGTTGTAACTATCCATTCAAGAACACTTTGTAATAACTAAGAATTTTAAAAAGGAATCACCAAGTTTACTATACCAGATATTCTTTTAAAAGGTATCGGGGATCCAAACCATAACAGCAGAGATAGGAAACTGAGTGAGGCTTCACACCAAACATCCTTTTTCCCTTTTGGAATTTTGTCAAACACACAGATCCGGTTCAAATTCAAGTTTCTTGAGGCCTTCTAGAAAATCCAAGTGTAAAGTTTCCTTTACCTTCATTCCAATAAAATCATCCAATTATAGCTAGTTTTCCATTCATCTGTCCTTATAGACTAAGCTTATTGTAGGCATAGCCTATGAGAAAACTAGGTTGGTTTCAACCTCAAAAAAGTGCAGCTCTGTGGGAAGACAAAGGGTATGATTTCCCAATCTAACTGCAACATTGTTTATATGCCAACTCTGTAGAGACCTCTCTCAAGTTACACATTCGCCACATAGAAAACAATACCTACAAAACCACTTGTGACTTAGCATGAAGATGATGGATCCCAGCAACAAAAGAATGGCTGACAAGGAGACCTGAAATACAATAAAATACCAGCTACTTTGTCTCTTCCTCACTAGCTTAGTGTTATCTGCTCTAAGGTTACTTTACTTACATATACCTGTACTTTTTTTTTTTTTTGCAAAATCATTTAAGTGACCTCCCCTCAGCCTGGTTCTAAGAAATGCCTATTAGGTTTTCATGAACTCACCAGTTTGATGTGCTGCTTCTCAACTCCACATTAAAATACACAACTACTTAAAAACTGGTGTACCCCTACTATTAATTTTTTTTAAGATTTGTATTCATTTATTTAACAGAGAGACACAGCGAGAGAGGAAACACAAGCAGGGGGAGGGTGGGAGAGGGAAAAGCAGGGAACCCGATGCGGGGCCCAATTCCAGGACCCTGGGATCACGATCTGAACCCGAAGGCAGATGCCCAACCGACCAAGCCACCCAGGTGCCCCCCCACCCAACTGTAATTTTAAAACAGTGACTGAGCTATCAAACCCATTTACACCATTTTGCAAGTCTTAGGCTCATTGAAGGCTTTAAAAAGGTGATGCCAGGGCACCTGGCTGGATCAGTCAGGAGGGCATGCGACTCAATCTCAGGGTTGAGAGCGAGTCACACATTGGGCATAGACATTAAAAATAAAATCTATAAAAATAAATAAAAAGGTGATGCTAAACAAGAATAGGCTTCCCAAGATTTCAGGAAAAGATTATTTTTGCCCCCATTTAATCTTAATAAGCTCGTGTGTGTGACTTCGCATAAGTATACCGAAACGTGAGGGCTGCACAAGACCTTTATTTTTTTGCTTGAGTGTCTTAGCATGTCCTAACTTGCCAGTAAGTTTTCCCAGAGCAACATCTTACCTAACTGGTGTAGTAGTAGCCAAAAGATGCACCCCTCAATATAATTGGAAGGCTACCTAAATCAACAGTGGTTACTATCTTCAGGGAGTGGGCCTTTTCACTTCTGAATCAGAGTATGTTTACCCCAAGAAAAGCCTATTATAGGGGTGTCTGGTGCTCAGTCACTTAAGCATCCGACTGGACTTCAGCTCAAGACATGACCTCAAGGTTATGAGAACAAACCATGAGGTTTGTGCTGGCCCTGTGAAGCCTGCTTAAGATTCTCTCTCATTCTCTCTCTGCTCCTTCCTCCCCTCCACCCCCCATCCCCACTCTCTCTCAAGAAAAAAAGGCAAGCCTATTATGGTTCTACAGTACACAAGACATTAAGTTTAGTCACTTGTAAATAATGAAATCTTGATTCTTCTTTCCTAGAATACGGTTATTCTACTAAAGAACTGCTTACACTATGCCCATTTTCTAAGATGGTTTTACATTACTTTCTCAATGAAACAATCTTTATGGAAGAAGGATCTTAGTGAATCTAGTGAATCTATTCTACATGAAAGAAAATGAAAAATCATTTTTTATTTATACCATATTTACCAATTTGGGAATTAATGAAAATTCTCATACCTTGTAATTAATCTATAATCCTGTTACTGAAGAGAATAAAGAAAAAAAAAGGCTAACAATTGTACTTCTAACCTTTGATGATTATAAAAAGACGTATGTGGGTTAAGTTTTTAAAAATCAGGGTATGAAATTATTTGATACTATTACTCAAAATTCCAAGGATTGCCCTATTCATACCACATCTTATAAATTCTGTTACTAGAGTTTTAGGAAAAAGCATTTTAATACCATCACATCTTAACTTCAGTGATAATAAATTTGAGGTCTGAGGTTATATGGACACTACCCTGGCAAATACATTTTTAGAAGAACCCTGAACTGTCTTTCAGTCATTATAAATTAACTAAAATCACTTAAAAGTTTTATGTACATAACAAATTAAGACAGATTATCCACATAAAAAACACTTTTCAAACACCAAATGACAGAAAGGGCTGTCTTTCTTGCTCAGTGGTCTATGTATTTCTATGGGGGGAAAAAAAACCCTCCAGTAAATCCACATTTAATATGACCTCACATATATCTGCATAATTATTACTCTGAACACACTTAATGCGAAGTCTTTATCTTCCTAAAATTAAGCCATGTGGCTAAAATACATACAAAAAAATACAATCATTAGTAATGACAACCTTCAAAATTATTTGAGAATCAAAAACCAAGTTAATGGTCTATTATTTAAAAATTGCTCACCATACTTTTATAAAAATAATTTTTAATAAATTATCAAAGGCCAAAGCAAAATTCTGGATTTTACCCCAATTGCCTTCCAAAAGGTGCCTTTGATAAGATTATAAAGACTTTACTAGTATCAAATGATCAATTCCCTAAGCCAATCTATTCTAACAGACTAAATTTTAAGTGCTAAGATTTCAAAGGATTCATTACAAAATGATTAACCAATATTTTAATACTATTTATGAGCAAGTATAAATGCTTTTTAAAAAGCAATCAGGTTAACTATTCTAGACCTATTACTAGCTCCAACTACTTTGCTACAATTGGTATAAAAAGTAGAAAGTTAAAAATCAGCAAATGGAAGATCAAAGTTTATTTACTACCTGCATACAAAAACATATTGCACATCAAACAACCAAAATCAAAAAAAAAAAAAAAAAAAAAAGAAAAGAAAAGAAAAAAAAAGAAAAGATACTCTACTGAAGACTAACATGTACTTTTATACAGAATAAACCTCCTGGAAATTGATCTTTTCAGTAGTTCAGGTTATGTCTGAAATGGACATGACTAATTCAGCTTAGTGTTTTAACTAAAGCTATGTTTGATTTTTAAATACTGTACACTTTAATAAATAAACCAAACAAAGCCTCAATGTAGAACAGTCACTGCCAATATCACCCAGTGTCCCTGCAGAT